>PVKN010012707.1:0-20510 GCA_004027915.1 Capromys pilorides
TGCTTGTTCATGTTGTCTTTCCATTTTTCTTTACATGGGTGATTGCTTCTCCCTATTGGTTTGTAGAAAGCCCTATGCATTATAACTTTAACCCTTTGCAATAACAGATCTCGCGGGAATATTCTTTTGCTTTTTATATTGTTTGTTTCTTGTCTTTTTGCTTTGTTTATCATATCTTTCATTTCACAGAAAGATTTTAATTTGCATGTTGTCAAAGTTGAGAGACTGCTACTTTATAATTACTGGATTATGTGTCTAGAAATCTGTTCTTTATTCTTTTGCTTCTAAATGATAAGAGAAAATAAGCCAGTACTTGTAAAACAGTCTACTTGGCACTCTCGATTCAGTTAAGTATTCTGTACAGAAAAGGGTGGTAACAACCAAATAATTTCAGGAGATATTGCTTTAAGCACAGATAAACTAGTGACACTTTTTGTTTTGTTTCGTAACTCCGGTATTTTTTTGAGATTTTAATATGCCGCGATGCGTTATGACATTGCTCCAGGCAGTAACAGCATACAGTACGTGCCAACCTACTTGGTCAGTGGCCATCTTTATCAGGAAATGCCAAGCAGATGTAGCAAAATGAGACACCTGCAGGACTGGGTAATGAAGAGAAAGGAGCGATGCGGGATAAGCAGAGGTCAGTTGAAAGTGATAGTTGTACGAAAGTTACACTCTTTTTTTTTTTTAACAATAAGCCATTCTTGGTCAATTGCTCTAATACAAAGATAAATGTATCTTGGTCAATTGTTCTAATACAAAGACAAAGACAATTGTTCTAACACAAAGACATCCGTAGGCTACATTTTCCCCAGCATTTAAAGTCCAAAAAGACCAACATAATTAGGCCCATGCATAACTATAGAGATGATAGTTCAAACATCTCTAGCTAATCATTTGTTTGTAGGCCTTTAGGAACGTAAGATCACCAGAGATCTTGGCGTGAATCTCAGCTCTCTGCTTGGTCTTGCTATGAGCTAAGACTCATTTTTTTCACTCTTTAATCCTCAGTATCCTTAAGAATTTGCAAAATAAAGCATAACTGGACCTGTGATAGCGCCTAGCACACACTAGGCCTTCCCAGATGAGTACACCAAATCTCTCCACACTGCACCTCTCCAGCACCTGATTTCACTCTCCGATGCCCAAAGGATAATGTGGCTTCTCTGGATGGGAGTAGTGGTGCATGCATGCCTGTCATCCCAGCACTTGGGAGGCTGAGGCAGAAGGATCTCTATGAATTCCAGGCCAGCCTGGGCTACTGCTATGGTTTGTGTCTAACTGTCCTCCCATAGCCTCATGCAGCCATGGGGAGACTTCTAGAGTTTGTGATTAATTCATGATCCACTGCTGGAATCATGGATATGAGTGCCACACCTGCCCTGAAGTAGATAACATTGTGCATACAATGTGGGGAGGAGAGAGAGGCCTGCTAGGTACTGCAGCTGCTGCTCCTCCCTCTGTTCTTTGATGATATTCTACCACCATGAACTGCTGCCCTCTTCCATGTGCCAGTCTGCCTTAGCGCCAGCCAAGTATGGACCAAAACCTCTACTAACTGTGAGCTAAATAAACCTTTCCTTTCTTAATTTGGGTGTCAGGTATTTTGTCCCAGAAACAAGAATAAAGTAACTGAGACAGCTACTTAGTGAGTTGAAGGCCTCTCTGAACTACATAGTGAGACCTGTCTCAAAAGGAAACAAAGTCACTTCTCATAATTAAGAGCAAAGTGAGAAAATGAAAGCAGAAAGAAGCTCCTCTGCCAGTGAAGAACGTCAGGCTTTCAGCCTCTGCTAAATGCTGCCCGCTTCCAAGAGCTGCAGACCTATCACTTCCAGGCAGTGGCATGCCACAGTAGTGTCACAGTCACCAGGAGTGTCCACAGATACCCATGCCTCCATGCATCAGTTATTAGCCAGGAGGAGCTTGGCAGGTAGGCAGTGCAGCTGCAGAAAGAACCAATCTTCTCAGCTTCCTGATCTGGGCTGGGAATAAAGTCAGAACTGAGGAGCTGTCACCTGAGCCTCGGAGAGTGCTATCAACACTCCGGGAGACTATTAAACTTTCATCTGACCCAGTTGGGCATGCAGAGAAGTGGCAGGCCTGTGGTTTCCTTTGCAGGTGAGGACAGCCTGTCTCTGACTTTGAAAATTTGCCAAGATTGTTGTCACAGCCAGCCCTGGCCCGCGGCTTCTATCTATGTTCTTTCCCTGACACAACTGAGTGGGTGACCACAAGAGCCATCACCAGCTGCTCCCACAAGAGAGGAGCTCCGTCATCACACCTGCCCACCTAGACTGCTCAGCTTTGATCCACCTTCAGCTTTGCCAGATGACTGGGGTCTTTACTGAAGTGACATCATTGTTCAATGATAACCATGAGAATGAACAAGGGACTTATACAGCCTCAATTCTAATATAAAATCTGCTAGTTTTAACTCAGCCCCTTTAAGCCTTTTTTCCCCTCTGAAAAGCAGAGATAAGAAAAGTATTTTCTTTATAATGTTATTTTTCTAAAGATCAACTGAGCTACCAATATATGTAAGGCTTTTGGCTTAAAAACTTGACATGTACTAAATGATACAAACATTTGAAAAAGGTAGAAGCTAGTATTCATCCTTTCATTCATTCAGTCAATAGGCATTTATTCACACATTTGCTGGCCACTGTTGCCCCTGATGTTGGGGATATAAAAGCCCTTGTCTTCCTGGGTGCTCTAGTGGCTTTTTTTTTTTTTTTAGCATGAGTGGCAGAATGGTGAAGATACACATCATTCAGTATATCTGCTCATTTGAGTTTACTTGTGTGATCAAACTGAGGAATTATAAAACATCACAGATCTTAAGCAGAAAGGGGCACACTGGCCTGCATGATGCCACCACTTGCCCTGTGCTCACATTGGAGCTACATCCAGTTTAGCACATCTGTTTGCTGACCCTCTCAATCTGACATCGGTTTTAAGGGCAACTGGCACACACACAGAGCTGGCACACACATGGGCTTCTGCGTACAGGACTCATTGCTGAAAACACAGGGAAATCACAGCCTAAATCACTTCTGTTGCAGAGAGAATATCAGCTTTGAAGTCAGGAGACTGGAGTGGATGCAAATTCAAGCTCCACTACCAAGGAGAGATGTGATCGGGGATGAATTATTTAAGTTGTCTATGAACACAGCAGAGAGCGGTGTTTTGCAGGTCTCTAGCAGAATTTAAAACCCTGTATGTGAAGAGCTCAGCTCCACCCCTAGCACATAGTAGGCACTTGAGCAACGGAAGGCATTTTTACTGATCTTTCTACCCTCTGAACTGCTCATTTTAAATTCTCCATGCTTTCTCTTCTATGGGAAACCCAAATTATAAATAAAGAGCAAAATAAAAGATGAATAATAGGAAGGCGAGAGCTCTATCTTTCCCTAATGGGAAGAGGATCAGGGGATGGAGGCAGGGGAGAGACAGGGAGGGAAGAGGAATGGGAAAAGGAATTCAGATGAGCTTTGTACATGTACCAACTTGCCACAAGGACTGTAAACATTATGTACTATAAACATGTACTGATATAAAAGGAAAGAAAAAGTTCCCCATGGATTTTAGTGAGCTGCTGTCATACCAACTCTGAACAACAAGAGAAATCACAAAAGTACTTTACAAGGCCAGACAAGCCTCCGAAAAAAAAATTAATAACTTGCTTAGGTCCCAAATCTTGCAATGGACAAAGCTGGGATTTGAACTACATCTGCTCTACTCAGAACTAAAGTGAACATGAATAGGGGTTTTCACCAGAAGCCTCTTCCTAGATGGAAGTGTTCAAGCTTGAACTAA
Source organism: Capromys pilorides (assembly GCA_004027915.1). Taxonomy (NCBI): domain Eukaryota; kingdom Metazoa; phylum Chordata; class Mammalia; order Rodentia; family Capromyidae; genus Capromys; species Capromys pilorides. The sequence continues at coordinate 3,823 of PVKN010012707.1, forward strand.
GAATGTCCATCATGGCATTCTTACTGGTTATTCCACCAACATCTATGCCAGACATGAGTAGTAGATCACAGCACTCTTCCCCACCATGCTCCCTACAGTCTCAGAAGCAAATCCCTTGAACTATGTTACTTGGGGAAACTTCGCTATACACGAATTTTTATCCATCAATTCTTGTGGATTTATTCTTATTGGAATGTGTGTCTATGTTTCTTGATCTAAATGAATAGCTAGATGTCCTAACACTAGCCTCATGTGACAAGCTTAGGAGTACACATTCCCCTTGCAGCTTCAATTCTAAAATATACCCCAAAGCTTCTGTTTCATGATAACATAAAGGAGGTAGAAGTATAAGTGACTAAAAGCTACTTAAACTGAATTCCATAACAGACTCCTGTATTTGGTGCTTTACACACATCACGTCACAGATTTTCTCAAAAAGCCTCTCAATTCCACACAGGTCTTCCCAGTTTTCAAAGCCTAAAAATGGAAGTGATGTGTCCAAAGTTAGAATTCCATGTGTAGGTGCCCAGCTTACCCCGCAGGTCTCAGTCTCAAAAGCCAGGGCTCTAGCTCTACAGCAAATGCCAAAATCCAGGAAAGATTTCTTGAGTGGAGTTTGCTACCATTGCATGACCTTGACCTCGCTGTATTCAGTCAATTCCTCACACACTTAAATAGCATTACATGCTCTTCCCATGGTACTGCTTTCCAAATTTAAATATGACTTTAAATCCCCCTTTGATAACTTTCAATAATCATGTAAATAGCTGAAAAGCATCACTGGCTTTATGTAAATCCCTGAAACTAAATTTGGTCCTTAGAGCAAGTTTAAAAAGAGAGAGAGCACCTTGTCTACAGCTCAGAGGTAGAAATCCATGAGAGAAAACCAGCATAATCTGACCGAAATCATGGAGAGAATGAGGCACTTCTAACAGTCACCAGACAGTAAGAACTGGCTAAGAGTAAAAAGACTTATGCCCTAACCATAACAATCACGTTAGCTCTCTGCATTTGCATAGCATTTTATAGTTTGTTCTTTTGCAGACATTATTCCTTGCATCCTCATCACCAAGGCAGAGGTTTCATAAGTGAGGAAACAGACACCACAAAGTTCCATGAATTTGAGGTCAAAGATCTGAGAAACAAGGGCATTCTCATTAACCCAAGCTCCTCCAGGCTGGAAATACCTTACTCACAAGCTCATCTTCACTTCCTGGCTTTGGATTCCCCTTCTCCCACTTCTTACTCCCTCTGAGTGATTCCAGAGTGCCTCGCCTCAATCTTTCACTCTTCCCCCCTCTCTCTCTCTCCCTGACACTTCTAATTCTTTGGGCGCTTGCTCTTTTATTTTCCTCACCACTAGCTTCTTCTGTTTGCTCATCACTTCTGTTTCTTCACCCTGCGTCCTCCTTAGATGCTCACCCAGCTCTGGTCACTGATGGCAAACCTTTCAGAGCTGTCAATAACAATCTGTATGCTGTGGCACACATGCCAATGTAGCCTCTTTCATTGCAGCTGGTTGCCCTCAACCTCCCTGAATCTCCTAAGGCTGTGTGGCCATTCACCATGAGCTCAGCTGCTCCCAACCTGATACAGATGTGGTGGGAATGGGAGATAGTCTTTCCTTGTTGCTCCTTGTTCCCGTTACCCCTTTTGTTATAGAATGATGAGGGCTGTAGGACTAGGAGAGCAACAGTTTGTTAAAAGCAGTAAAATAAAAATGAAGACCACACTGTTAGCCTGAGGAACCAACAAACCCCAGGAGCAACATCAGTACCCACAGTAGGAACCCAGTGAAGTGCCAGGACAGTAGAATATAGTGCAGTAGTAAAGAACTTACAGTACATGTGCTGCAGCAGGCTGTATCACTGAAAGCTCTGAAAGGTGCTTCATCACTGATAGAGTGGTTAGAGTAAGGTCTTTGGAGCCAGATAGGAACAGAACTCACTCTTAGCCACCCCACTTCTTAACAATGGAGATGCGAGGAAGCCTTATAAACCAGCTTAGCTTCAGTTTCCTCATCTATAACCCGGAGCTCATAAAACTTGTTCCTGGACTTGGGAATTCATCTACAGATATCCATTAAACACCTATTTGTATGAAGCTAATTCTAGGTGCTAATGATACAATACTGAACAAGACAAAGCCCTGTACTGAGTGGGGAGAGGGGGAAAGGGAGAGAGAGGGAGAGGGAGAGGGAGGGAAGGAGAGGGAGAAGAAGAGAGGGAGAGAGAGAGGGAGAGAGAGAGGGAGAGGGAGAGAGAGGGGAGAGAGAGGAGAGAGAATCAGAGAATGGGGAATGTTCTAGTTGTTAAACCAAAGGAAGCCATTAGCATCACATTAAAATCACCTGGGGAGCTTTTTAAACTCCTCTTGCCCTGGTCACACTTCATACCAATTAAATTATAGAGTCTAGTGGTGGTAACCAGGCATCAGAATTTGCTAAAGATTCCCAGGTGATTGTAATGTGCACGGTTTGGAACCTATAGCCTTAGCAGAGAACAGTCCCTAGACAGGCGGCTGCCTCTGTCTCTTCAATGCCATCCCAGCCTAACATGTGTCTCATTCATTCTAACTGGAGGTGAGGCTATTCTGAGCAAATGAATATTTAAATTAGCATCTAAACGGATAATGTGATTGGAGGAAGAAACAATGTGCATTAATTCGTTATTTAGATAAGTGAGTTTGGGTTTTCTTTGTCCATGGTGCATCTGAGATCCTTAGCCCAATACCTGTGAACCAATTCTGCGGCAGTATCCCCGCAAAAGTATCACCATTCAGACTCTGCTGCAAAGCTCTTCTTCAAGCCCAGGCAAACCTTGGGAGTTCCTCAGAGTTGACATCATTTGCAGATGGGCATCAGGAGCCAGTACTATAGATTACGGCTCTCTGTACATACATTTTGTGCAGAGGACATTCTTTAATCCCAAAAGAGATCTCATTTTATGATATTGATAATGAAAAGTGGATTGTTAGAGCTCTAATTTAAAGGACTGCCACCTTCCTATTCTCTACATTAGAACTAGATCAGCTGTGACTTATTTCCTTCTAGCGAACAAAAGCTACAGAGCTATTACTGAGTCCTAAATCCAAGGGAAACAAACATTTGATATACTTTCACCTGCCCTGAGTGAGGAGAAGGTGGGGGTGTGGCCAGCTGGCTGAGCAAGGAGGCATGATGTGTCAGTGACACCCACCCAGGACACAGGAGCAGAAAGGACTTGAACCAGGTAGCAGCCAGAAAGTACTACCTTCCATTCTGGCACAAAATCAATCGGAGTTTTACCCGGATGGCCTGGATCTGACATCAGCCTGAAGGGTGGGAGCGTATAAAAGATATTTGCCAAACTTATGGTCACTCTCTAGAGATGTTTCTTGTCCTACCTTTAATTGGCCCTCTCTCACTCTACAAAGCACACTTCTTATCCTACCTTTCATAAATCTAGAACTTCACTATTTTGTCCACGTGTCTTGTTCAATTCTTTGCTAAGGATGCCAAGAACCTGGGAAGAATTCCTGGCAAGAATCTACAGCACCCAGGCCCTAGTAACACACAAAGGCAGGGGGCTTCATGATTCTTAAACCAGGTTTTCAGTTACCACCAAGCTGCACACTTGACCAGAAGCAGACCTTCTCTGCCCATGCTGTCCGCTCTTGAACTGCAGAGGGAACAAAAAAAGCTTCTTTTGCCATGTGCACCAACCTGCAGAAGAATGGTGGTTTTATATTGACTTTTCATCAGGTTGTTGATGGATTCAAAGAGCCGCCTCATGGATTCTTCAAACTCCATCTGTTCTTTGCCTTCATAAAGCCTGAAAGAGGACACATCTGGGTCATTTCTTGAGTAAACAGGCAGTGCCTTTGGAAGCACATACCAGCTACAACTGTCATTTAAAATTTAGAAGAAAAAAGAGGGTTGAGGCCTTCAAGGGAAGAGAGGTTGATCAGTAGTTGTGCTGTACACAATTCACTTCAGGGAAAATCCTGACACCCACTGCAGTGAACAGACCCCCTCCACTCGGTGAGGCATAATAAATCCATTCCTCTACCTTTTTTTTTAACCTTGAAGAATCTCAAAGGAAATAAATGTTATCTGAGCAGGGGGGAACATTCACAATTTTTCCTTCTGCTAAAATTGGCAGGGAGATTGTGGCTTATCCTTAAAACATCAAAGTAATACAGTGGTACCTCAGTTCACAAACCTGATTCTTTTCATGATTCCGGCCACAGAATTCCTACTCTGGTCACATTGTTTTCCTACTCTCCCTTTTAAGGATTGGGCTTACTGCCTCATTCAAATGCATGCTGCCTTGATTGTCATGATGCTATGTTATTGTAAAAACGAATAATGTAAACATAGTAGGATTATAGAATTTAGAAAGTGAGACTTCTCCTTACTCCAGATGAGGAGATAAACTGCTATTGCACCTTGTGTGCATCATTCCACATAGTTCTGGTGCTTTGCCCCATGTACAAGTGTAATTGCCTAGAAACCATCTTTTATATAAAATCAGGGCCTGTGTCTTACCAGTTTCTTCCCTTAGCACCAGGAGTGTTGCTTGGCCCAAGGCTTCACCAAACAACATTTCATCACAAGCCTCGAAATATCCACAGCCTAATCTGTGGTATCCAGGGGGAAATACACAGAAGAACACTCTTGCCTCTCATTCAGATAAAGAGAGTCTCTTCCGTCATAGCTGTCCCTGTCAAAACCGTGTTGGCAGCCTGGCCTTCGGTAAAGGTGCTTTCCTTAGATAAAGCGCTGACACATTTAACAGGTTTGTTTGCTCTGTCGGCCACAGAACAGGCCCAGCACGAAGTCTCACCCAGCCTCTCGCCCTCCTCCTTGCCTCTTCTTTCTACTGTCTCTCCCTGGCCCTGTCTCTCTGTTCATCATCTTTGGCAGAAACCACTTTCTCTCTGTGGGTCCCTATTTTTTTATCTCTCTTGTTCCCCCTCTCTCAGTCTCTCTCCCTTTTTCTCTCCCATTCTCCTTCTCTCCCCCTCCCCTCCTTTTCCTCACCCATCCTCTCTGAAGCCGCACTCCACCCCACCCCATAAGAAGCTGAAGGGAAATCCAGTCCTGGATGCTTCTGGCTGTTACGGGCACCCAGCCATTGCTCCCAACCTTCGCCTCGTCTGGTTCAAGGTCATAGTCCTAAGGCTGTGAAGACAAACCTGAAGCCCTGCAGTGGCCTTGGGCCTCAGGCTCCTTCACTCACTTCTACTGCAAGTTGTTTCTTCCTCCCCATTCTTCGCTCCACTCCTTCTTGAACCTCCTTGCTCTGAGTTCACATCTCTGCTGTCCGTAAGAACAAGGCAGACAACACAAAGCATCATTGTGCCCTGGAGCTGCTCAGATGGCTATCAGGCCCCATTTTACAGACTGACAATCTTTAGCTCCTGCCTTAGGACACAGCCTCAGTGAGCATTAGAGGCAAAAATTCAGACACACGCGTCCAGCTCTGTAACCCTTCATTTTATACAGCAGTCTCTGAGCTGTCTTCATTTCTACTGGACTTGATTTCTCATCCGTACAAGGTACAGCACCACAGAATCATGTCAAGGAACTGTGAGGTGACCAGTTTATACACAGAGGGCTAGCACGATGCTTGGTCCTTCATGAAGTTTCACAGCTATCTCATTAATTACATGGGTAGAAGTATCATCATTGCTGTGATCTCCACTACATAGATAAGGAAATAGAAAACTCGCAAGACTGGAGTTTGTTCAAATTCCACCTGATATAGTTTAGATGGTAGTTTAAAAGCTTGGTTTCTAGTATGCCTACATGAGAGGTCATGCAACTTTTGAGAGGTGAGATCATTGGGCCACTGGAACCTGCCCTGGGAGAAAGGATTACCGTCATTCCCTTGGGACCTAGTCACAGTCTGGCTTCCTCTCTTGCCCTGTGAAGTCTCCCTCTGTCTATGCTCCAGCCATGGTGCCATCCACCATGCGATCCTCACTGGAACCAAGCCACCAAGGCCAAAGCTGTGACCTTTGAACTTCCAGAACTGTGAGTCAGGTAAACCTCTATAAAACTCCTGGACCTGGCATAACTCATGGTAGCAATAGAAACAAACTGACACACTATCAAGGTGGAAAGCTTTGAGTACCATCCTCTACTTTATCTGACAGGGAAGACAGAATCTAAACTCAACCTCATAGTGGTGACTTCCTGAGATAGGACCATTTGTTTTTCTTTTCCTCTAGCATGTAGGTAGTTCATCTTTCAAAACTTTGGCCTTGTAATCTCTTTTATCTTTTTTACTATCTATGGTACCTGAAAATGTTTAATAAACTACACCTTAATGGCTACTGCTGATCTCAGTACAGAGTCTGCCCACTGTCTTCCCCTATACTTACCACCCAGACCCTGGAGCCCATGTGCTTATCCACATGGAAAGTCTCCCTCTGTAGCCGTCGCCTTTGTATATGCTTGTGTGTGGTGCTGTGGCTCTTGCAAGATCGTCTTCCTGGGTACACTGGCCCCACTCTCAAGCACGGTCTCACCAACATGTTCCTGCTGAATGACCTACTCAAGCTCTTCCCACCCTCCGTGACTGGGTGGCCATGGCAGTTCTCCTGCTTTCTCTAGTATTTGCCATTTTCAACAGAGAAACATAAAAAGGAGACTTGGCTGGGAGCTACCTAAATGCCAGCACTAATGGTGGAATGTTCTTAAATTTCAGCTAAAGAGATCGCTGAGGCTGCCATGGCCCCAGTAACTCTTTTTGGATTTTGTAGCCACACAAGTGCCTTTACAGTAAATTCTCCTTTCTACCTGGTTGAGCTTTTTTTTTCAGTGCTTCTCTAGATAGAACTTAGCAAAATGGAGCGAGCTTCCTCCTGCAGCTTCCTGTTGTGGGTCTGAAGTGAACAGCTCTTGGAAGTCCAGGGAGCACTTGGTCTGCATTCTCAGTGAACAGAGGGAGAGGTCAGAGTGGGGACGTAACTTGTACTACTAATTTAATATTATTTGGCCGTGAGAAATAGAAGTACAATTCCTCCCCTACTAATATGGATCAGAAAATTTATCATGTCTACACCCTGTGCTCTGTATAACTACTATGAGGACAATAATATTCAATGTATCAATTATTATGAATGCACTAATAATGTGTTTTGAAACTATCATATTGTTATTTCTTCTTAAAAATAAAAAATTAAGAAAAGAAATAGAAGTACAAGAAATCTTTATTTTATATATTTATTATCATTATTACTATTATTATTATCATTATTTTGTATTTAGTACAGGGTCTACAGGGTCTCAATCTGACTTGTAGTGTTTTCAGCCTCCCAAGTTCTAGGATTACAGGTGTGCTCTACCACACCCAGCCAGTCTTAATCACAATCTCAGTGTGCCCTGGGATGGGCCAGTATGGCATCCCAGGGATTGAACCCAAGCCACTGCACTTTGCCTAAGCAGTTGCTTTAGTCTGCTGAGCTCTCTGGCCCTGATATCTTTAGAATACCTCTAAGAGCAAGTCAAGGGTTTCCACTACACTATAAACATCATAAGAGACTGAATTTAGTTTCCATTAGTAAAAGGGCTGTGATTTGCTCTGTCATGGACATTACCCATGGTAAAGCTTGACCCAGAATTCTTTTTTTTTTTTTTTTTTTGTCTTTTTGAGACAAGGTCTCACTGTGCAATTCAGACTGACCTTCAGCTCACTTTTATAACCCAGGCTGGTCTTGAACTAGCACTGATTCTCCTGCCTCAGCCTCCCAAGTGCTGGGATTACAAGCGTATACCCCCACGCCTGGCTCTCACCATTCTTCTTGTATACTCTGAGAATCTAGCAAGAGAAGGCAGATCACACCAATCCATAAAGCAGAGGCCAGGGGCTTAGACACCAGTAGCAATCAAATCTCTTTCTGTTTTTCATGTTGCAGGCTAAATCACATGCTCAAATTACATATATAAATGCATATATATATCTATATATATATATAGATATAGATATATATATATAATGCCTATATATACGTGCATTAAAGGCATACATATATATCTGTGTATATCTAGTACTTTATGTATAGTACATTATATATTTATATATGTATGTACATAGTAATTATATATGCACATATACAGCATTAAGGATAGGGAATAGTTGGGAATGGGAAGAGAAGCCAGCAAATATTATTACCATGGGGAAAAAAGAGAAGAAAGCCTGCATAAAGCTCTGCAGCCACATACGGGAAGTGTGGGCTCAGACAAACCATTTTCCTGAAGTTTGATTGCACTTATTGATAAAATGGAGATAGAATGTTCACCCGAAGATCTATTCTGAGGTTAAAAACATGATATAATGTTTCTCAAATACCTAATACTTTAGCTAACATTTAATGAGCATCCAGCAAACACTGGCAATTCTTCCTATTGATGATAGCTGATCACCCAAGGGGTCCTGCTGGCAAATTCTCTGAGTGCTAGGAAAGGGGTTTCAAGTAATAAGAGGTCAAAAAAATTAGTCTTAGGCCATGTGGAAGGAATAGCCTGACAACAGGGTGTAACTAGGCATGGTGCACCTTATCCTGAGAAATCTGTAGGGTGTCTCCGCTGTCTGTGTTTCTTTACACTGATTTTTCTTTATTGGTTTGTTTCTTACAGTACCAGGGATTGAACTCAGGACCCTGCACTTGCCAGGCAGGTGCTTATTCTACTGAGCTATTTCTGTGGCCCTATCTGTGTTTCTTTAAATGTGGCCTTGAAGTCAAAGGCACGGCAGATGTGGGTTTCCGTGTTCTTTTTTAGTGCTCGCGCTGTGTTATAGCTTCAGAAGAGAAACCTTTGCGGGCCTAGAACGATCCTTGAGAAATAAGCTGATCATACCAGAGCACAAATTATCGAAGGGCCCTAAGGCCCTGGCCACAAGGAAAACTGGAGCAAGCTGCAAGGCACCATTCTGGGGCATCTGTGCCCGACCACAGCCCGTGCTCTGGCTCCCAGGGCTTGGATAAATATAGCGGTGCTCAGCCTGTGTGTGATTCATTAAGGAGACGCTGCGCACAGCTGAGCCCTCACAAACCGCACACATGGCGCCCTGCGAGGCGGGACAGTGCTTCCCGTCACCTCTATCATCCAGGTACATAAAGCCTCGGCCCCAACTGAGTTGCCAGCCTCAGGCCAGCAGCCCACCAGGGTGGAGCCTAATCAAAACGACCTGAGACTACAGAAAGTAGGGAAGTGGGGGACTGACCTCAGGTCCAGAGGCAGGGGATCTCTTGCCGCCCTGGCCCTATGTTACTTCCCATATCTCACCCACTTTCCGCCTGCTCCTCTAGGCCTCCAGACACTCCCTCCCTCGACTGCTCCTCTGCCTCTGAGGCAAAATAAAAATTTTAGTGAGAGTTCCGGTATTCCAAACCCGGTTGTATTACTAATTAGGTGGGTGACCTTGCTATGTCACTTCCTTTTTAAGGCTTTTTTTTTAAATTAGTAACATTAAACAAGCCCCATAAACTTGTTCTAAAAAAAAACAAGCCACACACACACAAATACACATGGAGTGTCACTTATGCAAAAGTAGGAGTAGAGAGAGCGTTTAAGATCTGGGATATTTTTAAAATTTTATAATTCTTGCCTAATACAGTACATAATGAGCGATCTTAGGGTTGAGCTCAAGTCCCAGTAGGAAATTTGTTTGTGTGCCTTATACATACGGGCTTAGGACAATTTTATACAAGACTGAAATTCTTTTGCATAAACCAAAGTTTCGCCGTGTGGAATTTTCCAACCATTGAGCCATGTTGATACTCAAAAAGCTTTTGGATTGTGGAGCATTTCAGAGATACTACACCATAATTCACATAAAGCAACTGGCAGCATGTTTAGTGCATACAGTCCCCAAGCAATAAATATTAGCTATTATTACATCAACTTTATTTTCTCTCTGGATCCCTTCTGTCTTATTTCCTGAGTGTAGTGGTCCATACTTTGTGTCCACTTTGCTGGATCACCTGGGCAGTTTCACACCCTGGCCAGTGGGTGCGGTAGGGAGGGCCCACTCCAGAGTGACTCAGCAGAAAAGGGGCGCACAAGGGACTGAGGAAACGACTCCGCATTCCACTTCCTCAGAGGAACTGCAGTCTTCACAGCTCCAGCGCAGACTCTTCGGCCCTGGCTTGGATCCTTCAGCCTTTCCTTGCAGAATCTTTAGCTTCCTCCGCAGATTCTTCTTCAGCCTTCCATAGCAGACCCATTGGCCGACTGATAAAGACTTACACAAAACACTGCCGTGAGCTTCAGACCTTGGGAGTGAATCCTTCAGTCTCGGGTGTGCAGACGCCCTCTGCATGCTTCCTCATCTGACTCTGCAGCTGACCGTCAGAAGCCAATCTTATAATTTCTTATTCATCTGTACATCTTGCATTAGATCTGTAACTCATATTGTATCTGTTCCTCTTGTAAAACCCTGAGTAAAACACTGAATATGGTGGAGGAAAAGATCAGCACCTCCATGAAGACTGCTACTTCCTAAGCATCTGCTATGTGCCAAGCACTGCCCTGGAGTCAAGCACAGGAAGGGAATGAAAGAGTCAGTGACACAGGCCACTAGCTTATCGCTGTAGTAGCGGGAATATGAGCAATGCAAGTGTGATAGCTCCACTGAGCTTTTCCTCAGGCTCGGCCGCTGTGCTAACTTCTTCCCGTGCAATGGCTTTTTATTGGTGATGGTCACTGTCTATAACTTATTTATGAGGAAGGAAGACATGAACCAGGGAACTGAAGCCCAGAGAGAGCCAGAACTATGGCTGACACAGACCACAGCATTGTCGCCTACTTGGTGGCACTTTGCCTTCAGCATCCACCCCTTCCATGCCTCTACCGCCGCCAGCCTGTACCCCCATCACCCCCTTCTTTCTCAGCAGCCCCAGCCCAGCATCCCTCTGTCTTCTTCATCCCATCACATCTCTCCCTAAAATTGTTCCTAGTGAGACACATACCTGACTGATTTCACAGGAGCCAGGGAGCAAAATAAAATTAAAAGCACTTCGAAATGAAAAGTCCCTTTTAAGCAATTCTATGATCTTATATTGAATTGAGCAAAGCTATTCAAACTATGAAGTCGCCACACCATTTTGTTATTGTGTATTCAAGTCAGGATACCTTTGTGCCCCCAGATATGAGGCTGGGCACTCAAGAATATCACAGAAAGGGGCCACCTACTTAGGGAATTTGCTTAGGCAGTGCATATGCACTGCGCGTATCACTCAGTGTCACAGCAGCTGAGCTATTCCTACTATAGCACTTATATTGAGTGTGTGTGTGTGTGTGTGTGTGTGTGTGTGTGTGTGTGTATGTGACAGAGAGAGAGAGAGAGAGAGAGAGAGAGACTCTCACTATGTAGTTCAGGCTGCCCCCAAACTCATGACAATCCTCTTGCTTCAGCCTTCCCAGCACTAGGATTATAACTAACACTTCATTCTTATCTTTTTCTGGTACTGGGAATCAAATTGAGGACCTGATGCCTACCAGGTAGGCCCTATGCTGTTCAACTATATCCCTTGCCCCTACCACTTCATTCTTAATCATCTATTATTTGTCTACTTCTCCCTTAAAGCAGAAGATCTGTGTAGACAGAGATCAAGCACCGTGCAAGCAGAGATCAAGGTGGTTTCCATCATAACATCTCCATGTCTAGCAACAGGTCTGAGACATCAAAGGTTGATTCTAAACAAATGCATTAACAAATAGTAAATCATGGAGTAAAGCAATCTCATGACTCTTATTGTGACTCTATAAAACACCTTAGGAATCCAGAACTCACTACTGATAGCCAATTTTAAGGGCTCCTGTATGAGATTTTAAAGATGACACTAACATCTTTATTTTTAGCGCTAACTAGTATTGGGATGTGTTATGATTTAAAAAAAAAATCTTTTTATGTTAAAGGTAATAAAAAACAATGCAACATCATCTTTGATTATACAGTGTTGATTGCTAGTACCATTTTGCTATAAGGACTATCCTCAGTCCCTGCTATTTATTATGCATCAAGCATGATGCTGGGTACTTGGTAACTATCTGTGCCTTTCATCCATGTAGCAATCATGATAGAGGTGTCATTACCATTAAATAAATAAGAAAGTGGAGGGTCAGCTAGGTTGCATAATCTATTCAATGTCATTCAATTAATCATTGGCAGAGCCAGAATGTTAATCTATAAGTGTCTCTAACTCCAGGGTTCACCCCTTAACCACTAGGTAATACTACCTACAAGGAACAGAACCAAATACAGCCAGCCTGGAGCCAAAGCAAGTGCACAGGGAGGCATCCTCTGCTCAGGGGATGATGTTCTGGGACCACTGAGCGAAGACTAGAGAGCTGGCTCTCAGCTTTTTCCAGTCAAGCTCTACAGCCAAGGTGGCATGGCTGATATTCCCAGGTCTGAACCAGTCATGTATTTTATTAATGTAGTATAAATTAGTGACTTTAAAAACAGAACTAACCATCAAGCTATTTCTGGTTTCAGAAGAGTGATTACTCTAGGAAAGTCACAATTCATTTAGCCTAGAGCCAAGAAGTCACATGTATTTTCTCTTTCCTTCTCTCTCCTTCCCCTCAAATCTCTATCTTTTTTTACCTGAGACCAAGAATAATAGTGAAGCTGGGGCAATAGGGCTGGAAAACATCCATAAAAGAGAAGATCCCCTTCCCAACCCTGCACTTCCTGTACAGCTACTGTAACAGTCCTTGACTTTTCCCTACCCTGCAAGGGCTATGAGCTTGAAATAAATGTGAAATTGCAGATCCACCTATGACATTCTGCAGCAATGAAGCCCAAGTTAGAGTGTCACTCAACAGTGACCAGAGAAATTCACTTTGGAAGCGTCACACAGTAGAAATGTAAGGACCTTTTCTGCCAGAAGCAAAAGAGTATAAAGCTCTATCAAAAAGGCAACATGTCCACAGGATTAGATGATCAGAGTGTGGCCAGTGTGAACCATCAAACACCCTGGTAGCCAGAACCCACAGGAAGGCAGTGTTTCATTTAGGTCTCTGTGTGTAAGCTGTTCCTTTTCCAGGGTTTGACATTTAAGGAGAAACCAACACCAAGGGCAAACTCCTGAGAACTTTCACTGGACAGTCTTTGTCCTGGAAATGAATGATCCCAGGGAAGAAAGGTGATTGAACAAGAGAAAAATGTCAGGCACATCCCGTGGGGAGAACCTGCTTTGAAAACTCTTATGAGAATATGCATAAAAATTAATGCAATTGCTGAGCAAAACCTGCCTCAGGTGGAAGCATAAACAGCCTGAATGGAAGAAAAAAAAAAAAAAAATAGAAGCAAACAGTATGGAAAAGATGAAAGAAAAAAAAATCCACCTAACATTCACTTCAATTTTAAATTATGGCAACTCTATATAATAAATTAACAGTAAGTAGGTAATAAGATGCAGGCAGGAGCCTTGGAAAGAACTCGCAGTTGTGAATAAAGTGCAGTGTGTGCCCCACACCATCCTTCATTCTGCTGAGAAGAGCGGCAGATTTTATGTCATTTGGCAAGAATAACCGAGCTGCATAATTCTGCACTTAAGTAAATTCCTCCATTAGCATGAAAAATGCTATTCAGAGCTTTCTTTCTCTGATATAATTAGAAATTGAATGTTCCCCCAAACAATGTTCCTAAGGATAGAAACACACACACGTTTCCACACACACTCTCTTCCATGGTTCAAGACATTCAGAGAAACATACAGATGGAGCCACTTGAAAGAGAAGCAAATATTCCTCAGGCTCCTTCTAGCTCTTTCTCTTTGTAAAAGTTACTTTAAAAGTCGAAATGCCGGGCTGGTGAGATGGCTTAGCGGTCTAAAGCGCATGTGTCGGGAAGTTTAGGCCACCGCAGGGACCGAGGCTCGATCCCAGGCACCACATGCTGCGCCGCCCCCCACCCCCAGGGAAGGCTGAGCCAGCCATAACACAAACAAATGTAGTTGAAGAAAATAAAATAAACTTTAAAAAAAAGTCAAAATGCCAAGATCAGATTTTGACTCTATCACATACATTTTTCCCACTCATTTTTAATAACCTAGGAAGTTTCCAAGATCTCATCAGTGATAACAACAAAAACTTACAAAATAGTTATACAGGTAAATGCAAATAGTAAAATCTGAATATCTATGCATTAGCTGACAATTTAGTTACTCCCTGGAGAGGGGACTGTGTTGTGACAATGGCGGCATTATCCACTTTTATATTCTCTTCTGAATTTTTTTTTTTCTGTATTTAGGACAGGGTCTACAGGGTCTCACTATGTAGATTTGACTTGTAGTGATTCTCCTGTTTTCCGCCTGCCAAGTGCTGGGATTACCTGCATGCACCACCACGCCCAGTCTCAACTGCTGCCTCAGTGTGCCCCGCAGGCGGGGCTGGCACAGCACGCTGGGGATCCAACCCCAGCTGCTGCCCTCTGCCTGAGTAGGTGCTTTAGTCCAATGAACTATCAGGCTGGCCTCTCTTTGAAATTTAAACAAGTGAACATTACAGTTAATTTTGAGAGGAGAGAGCTGCTCCCTCTGCGTGGTGACTGTGGCTTGCTTCCAGCCCTTTCTATAGCAATCCTGCTCCTCAAAGCCCCTCTTAAATTCCCTGGCTCTCACTCTAGGAGTCAGTGTGGCAGGGGTGCTCTAACACAAGGTCCAACCCCTGGAGACAGCTTGCCTCTCCCTCCACAGCACAGAGATTCTGATTTTCACCTGCTTCCTGGTTTGGGCCTAGGTTGCAGCTACAGAGACAATTGCCTAAGAAATGTCAAGCTATTATTACTTTAAACTGCGGTCATGCCAAGACTATTCGAACTTTGTCCTTTGAGTCCAGGCTTCTTGAGAGTGATAATTAACCCCAGGCCTTCTGCTATGTTCCACTGGGAGCCCTGACATTTTTGGTGTTTGCAGTTAAATAGAATTTTTAACATTTTCCTTACTAATAGGCCAGTTTTAAAAATACCTGTGCAATAAAGCTCAGTTTGGGAACTTAGGAACACCGAAGAAAGCAGTGAGCTCAAACACTAAAGTTCATATTGTTTGAGTGAACAGGAGGGGCTGAGGGTTGCTCCCTTCCCAGCGCTGGAAGAAAGCACACAACACAGTGGGCAGAGCCGTGAGCTGGGTTGGAATCAGCGCTAAGCAGCCCAGGTAGGAGTGAAGGCTGTCACCTGTGGAGGTCATTCAGCCTCCGTTCCTTCATCGCTAACTGAATGACTTTATCACAGAGGTAAACCTCTGGAATCCCTTTTGTTTTGTTTACTTGGGATCATGGGGCAGTGCTGAGCACTGCACTAAGGCCCTTGCAAATGCAGGGCATGGGCTTCACCACTGGGCTACACCTGCAGCCCCAAGTTGCCAACATTCTTAATGGGCTTCTTTTTCCAAAGAATCAGGATGAGACATTGCCATGCTTTCAGGATCAAGACTGCTCATCTCCAGTTCCCAAGTTTAGCAAAAGGACCAAAAGATACCCAGTTCAACGCACAGGGTGAGGAAGGAGCAATTTTGCTTGGGGGTGGGTAATAGGAATGAAACCTAGAAATATACCCTCAGTTCCTTTTCTTTCTTTCTTTCTTTCTTTCTTTCGTTCGTTCGTTCGTTCTTTCTTTCTTTCTTTCTGTCTATCTGTCTGTCTGTCTTTCTGTCTTTCTGTCTTTCTTTTTGTCTTTCTTTTTCTGTTTTTGAGACAGGGCCTCACTAAATTGTCTAGGCTGAGCTCAAATTTTTGATTCTCCTGCCTCCATGTCCCAGAGAGCTGGGATTACATGTATGTCACCACGCCCAGCTGCAGTGGATCTTGAAGAATATAAGTAGCTCTTGGTTTTCTTGTTTTGTGGCCTCTGAGAGCCACTTTGTCTCCCCCTGCCTCAGCCCCACCGTCTGTCATGGCTCCATCGCCTCTCCTTATAAAGGCTCTGAACTGACCTCCGAATCTTCCTGGTCACTCTTCGCAGTTCACTTTCTATACAACAATCAGAGAGTTCTTTCTTAAAATCTCAAATGTGCACACAGCATTTTCCCATTCAAAACCCTGTCATAGTTCTTCATTTCCTTGACAACAGTGCCTGCTGTGATGGTGCAATTTTCAAAGCTCTTTAAGAGCTGCACCTTCCCACGTCTCTCTGTCATGAACTCTAAGTGTCCTCCTGACCACTGAAATTCAGTGTCCACTGAATTTCAGCCACCTGGCCTTTCCACAGTCAATGGGGTCAAATCTCCTATCTCAGGGAGCTCCTCTGTTAGCAATCAGCTTTCGCCCACCACACCCTCTACCTCTTCCCTCCAATACCTACTCAGCACTACACAGGTAACTGCTGAGACACCACCCCTCAGCATGGCCTCTCTGTGCTGTGGGAAGGCCTGACCATCGTACATGCTTCCAGGGCATCTCATAGACCTCCTCTGGTTTTATGATTATCTACTTAATGACTCTTCCTGACTAGACTAAAAAGTCCATAAAGACTAGGCCTGAGATTGTCCAACTCACTGCTGTATTTTCAGCATCTGATACAGAGACCTACTCATAGATGTGTTAAACAAACACTTGATTGCTAATGTCAAACCACACTTCTGCCATTAAACAAATACACCAACTGCTTTTCAAATATAAAGCTGTATTATGTAAGGTGTCTAAAAAGAAGAGCCATGTCTTATGGAGGAGTATGCACAGAACATGTATG
>PVKN010012708.1:0-20522 GCA_004027915.1 Capromys pilorides
CTCTCTCTCTCTCTCTCCATGGCAATCTGTGAACCATTTCAATCATCTGGTTTTATATAATGAATAAGGCAGGGAGAACATTGCTATTTTCACACAGCTCAGCAGCTGTGCTATCACCAGGGAAATAACAGCCCCCCTAGTCCTGGCTTGAAGACTCGCCCTCATGAGGCCTTCCGGCACCCCAACACCCCTCTGTACTACAAGGTCCAGTGTTTCTTCCCCAGATGAATCAGACACTTTAAAGAAAACTAGAAATTCACAGTCATTCTCTTAGCAGAAATGAAAATATGTTGCCTCACATCATAGCCCTTTGCAAAATACATCTCACATAAAAGCAATGAGGTATTTGTGCTCCCATTAGTTTTCATTTTTCTGGGAAATTTAGGTAACAGGGTTTTAGGGTTTAGATGATAATAAAAAGCAGGCCCAGACTCCCTTTATAATATAAGGCATACCTACAGAAGAAGAATTATGCAATGAACTGAGGAGATTACTTGGGAGTTTTTAAAAATTGATACAGAAGCCTCTCTGCAGCAGCTCCATTTAAGTTTCAGTAAATATTTGTTGAATGAATAAAAATATTTGTCCCTTAGAAGTATCAAGGGAAAGGGGGCGCTTGGGAACTGGTACTACTCAAGTGAAACATTAATCATTTAAAATGTTTTAGTTGTCACAATCAAAAGAAAAAGGTAAAATTAATTTTAATAATTGATTAGTACAATCTACCCATGGTGCAACATGTCCACAGTATACAGCATCAATAGGAAAACCTGACACAATTCCGTTCTCCTCTGTCTTTGGTGCTAAGTCCGGTGGCCTCGCAGGCGTACGTTGCATTTTCAATTTGTTCAGCAGCAACCTGTGTGTTTGATTTGACAGCTCAGGTCTCACCCTCTGGAAGTCATAAGGGGAAGGAAACCAGTGACACCCTGGAACCACAAGGCAGCTGTGGTTCGTTAGGCATGAAGAATTTGCTGAACAGAGCAAAGGAGGTTGAGTCTCTTGTCCTGACCCCTTGTAGCCCACATTTCTCAAGCCTCCTGAGCATGAAATTGTTGTAGGGACAACAGGGTTTACTCAGACAAGCAGCAGGACAGTGAGGATGGTATACTCAACCTGTTCCTCCCTACTATGCCTCCCTACTATGTCCTACCACAGGAAAGGGCACTTTCAAAGTCACTGCCGCCCCGTGCTAGGCCAGAAAGGGGAGCCATCGGTGATTTCACTCCTGGCTTACCATAGTTATCTTTACCTCTGCTGACCTTAGGTCTCTGTCTCTGTCTGTCTCTTTCTCTAAGTAAGAATTTACCTTTTCTAGTTTCTGATTTTAAATGAAGGCCAAAAGTCAGGTATAGGTACACATCACTGAAAACCTACAAAGAATTTGAGCTAGGGGACTGGAAAAGATAGCATCAGAGGACACCACAGGAAAAGCCCTGAACATGAGGCCAAGAGGTTTAGTCAGAATCAGTTCTCTGCCCTCACTGGCTGAGTACTCTTGGGCCAACCATCTAAACACCATGGCCTCACTTTCCACAGCTATGAAAAATGGGGATAGAAATGCCACTACTGCATATCCCAGACAGAGATAAGCACAGGTAAAAATGCTTTGTAATCTGTACAAAGCTCTACAAACATGACCTTTTCGTACAAGTCTGAGGAGTCTAACTCACCATTAACTTTCTTTGTTGCCTTGAATAACTCGCTTTATCTTGTACATGCCTCCAATTTTTCACATGTAACACAAAGTCAGACTTAGTAGTTTGTAAAGTTTTATGCCTGTGAAGTTTTAGTATCAACTCCTTTTCTCAACTCCAAAGATACCTCACTCTAAATATTCCACAGGCAGAAACCTGTGTCAGGCAGAGAGAGCTCAAGTCATTGGTGACCAGGATCAAACCCAACAGACTTTACTCACTCCAATGAGGGGAACAGATACATCCTCTCTGACTCATGAGAGAAGAGGACCCAACGAAATAGCACCAAGGAATTCTAACATTAATGGGAGGAGGTGCAAATTCACATGTTTGCTCAAGCAGGAAGGTCAATGAGTGAAGGTCAAATAAACATCAACAGTAAGTATGGGCATTTGCAGAATTTCTGGTGACATGGAATGTGCTTTCTCTGGGGCAACTGCTTGGCACGTTTATGTTTATTTAGTGCTTTGTTGTTGTTAATCTAGAAATTAGGCTTATTCAAAAATCTCCTGATTTTATACCTTACCAATTTAAAACAAAACCATTTGGAAGTAGTATAAAAGTTATCTGGAGGCCATATTTGTTGGTGGCCTCTGATTTAGGGAAGAAAAAATTAAACAACAGGAGTAAGAAAAAAGAGGGGGGACACTGGAAATCTCATCCTACTGAGTTTCCTAAGACAACTACCAAGCCACCATTCCAGAAATGGAAAAGGCAAAGCTTCAGAGAGGTTAAGAACAGTAGTAACCAATGCTGTTAGGAGGACAAAAGATAAGCTAAGAAAAGGCAGTTAGTGGCAACCAGGAGGACAATTTCATGCTCCAGAGGGACTACAGGCTACCTGCAAGGAATGACAGAGGCAATGAAAAGCAATAACCGACTTTTTGAGAATTATGCCAGGAAAAAGGAGAATCACAACTGAGGAGAGAGTAGCCATGGAATATATTCTTGAAGACGGCAAAAGGCAGATCGTTTTCTTATGTTAAGGAGTAGCCAAGACAAAAGCTATCATTGATGAAAAAGACATAGATGATGTGACTGAGCTCCTGGAGGATGCAAAACCTAAAGGAGAAGATAGCAAAGAGGACAAACACGTTGTGACCACAGAGGGTGAATGTGCACAACAATTTAAAAGACAGCAGGAAGTTTCACCCAGAAAGCTAAGGCTCATGAGGTACAGGTAGGTACCTGCCACTTCTGAAGCCAGACGTCTACAGGCTAACATAGTTCGAGGGAGAGAGACCAATTGATAATTTTAAAACTGCGCCCAGTTCACATCATTGCTCAATGGGATCTGCAGTGCATGAGGTTCTGTATGTTTCTATTTCATATTTGTTCACCAAATGCACATCATAAATCAGAAATGCCTATTAGCTGAAAGTACACATTCCAATGATACATTTCATTTTCCAGAACCTCATTACCAGATGTAGGAATACTACAGAGGAAATACACAAACACCCCAGGAGATAAAGAATATGGAATTCTCATTAAATTCTAAGTAAAACTTTGTCAATGTGAAATCACACACTGACAGAAATTCCATAGTAATTTGTAATCAGTTAATAAATCAGTGAACAAGTTTTTCCCCTGTCCTTGATACCTACAGTGTGTGAGGAAACGTGGGGGATGGGCAGGAAGGGTGATCAAGAGGGAATCTCATCAAGGAGAATACCAAGAGCACTGACATTTGTGGCTACACATTTGTTTACATTTTCTCAGTCCGTGTAGCAAGTTTTGTCTGGCATATATGTAAAACCTACTAGGAACACTGTCATTAAACTTCATTAATTATTAAAAGCTAATATTTTATACTAGGAAAAACTTTGCTGAAACACTCTATTCCATGAAAGAAACTATTCTCTCATTGATTTTATAGTCACAGTGCTTCTGTTCAAGCCATTTATATGCTACATATGGTTACAAAATGCCCAGAACAGTATAGAATATTCATTCAGTCTTCGTCACTGAATGTGATTTAATACTTCATTCAGTAAAATAAACCTACTTTGTTTGGCAAACCCTTAGCTGCAATATCTAAAATGCACATAGTAATATAATGAAATTGTTTAAATAACAAAAACATTAGAATTTTTTTTTTTTTTTTTGTCTGTCTTTTTGAGACAGGGTCTCGCTATGCAGTTCAGGCTTGCCTTGAGCTCCCTTTTGCATCCCAGGCTGGTCTCAAACTTGCACCGATCCTTCTACCTCAGCCTCCCAAGTGCTGGGATTATAGGCATGCGCCACCACACCCGGCAAAAACATTAGAATTTTTAATTTGTGATTTTTCTTTTTAAAAAGCAGTCTCAGATATTTCACAGTGAATCATGTCTGAAAACCAACTTTTCATGTTAGAACTTGAAATGGTTTCATAATTTTAAAAATCAAAAACAAGATGTTTTATGCAACGATTAAGTAAAGCTGGATGATAATGAATTTTGTGTCACTGTGAAGGACACGAGCTACGGCTTACCACCTGGATCAAGTGCACAGCAGGGCAGGAGCCAGGGCTGGGCAGGGACCACTATTCACTTCTCAATTAGGGGCTCTGTTCTCCTAAGCGAGATACTTGTAAAAATGCTTAATTACGTTATGGTTTAGCTAAAAGTGCTTAATGGTGTTATGGTTTAGCTACTAGAGTGTTTATTATGTAGCCATAAAAACTGATAGACAATATTGCTACACTTATATGGACAAAGGCACAAGGACAAAGACTGCAAGGACATTTCCCAAATGAATGCAGGCTGAAACTTGGAATTATTCTTGTTCTCTCAAGTTTTTTCTTTGGAATATGATTATATTACAGAAGTAAAAGATGAAAAATATACTTTATATGAGACATGTCTCAAGGAACACAACAAAATATGACACAAAACACTGTGACTATGCACCTATAACTAAGTTAACTATACCAACATGTCTCAGACCCACAAGAATGGTGAAAACTGAGTATTAAAGCATTATAGCCAAAGCAAGGAGAAGGTTGTTTTTGTTTGGATTCAAAGAATTTATTTTGTTGCACAGAAAAATTGAGAAAAAAGCTCCATGAGAAATTATTATATCTATTTGGACCTTGAAGACATGGTAAGTATTCAATAAGTATATGGGACAAAGAAATAGCTCAGATGAACTGTAAAGGCAGCAATTTCAAGATACATTTTCCAGGAATAATCGATAAAGCCTTAACTAGGGCTCTGGTCCCTATGAGGGAATACATCCAGGCTGAAGAGTCTGAGCATTCTCTTGGGAATACTATAGAAGTCAGACATCATCTGGTCATTTTTCTAGGGCTCTGATTAAGTCTAGGCAGTGAGTGTGCATTTTTATGTCCCATAAAATTGCTCAGTGTGCTGCAAACTGTCCATTCATGCAGTGAGAACTCAATAAACACTAACTGATCTTTAGAATCTTAGCTCCCTGAACGTTTTCCTGATGGAAAACAAAAGGAAACTCTTAAGTTAGAAAGAGGCCACTGAATAATAGATGGAGCATGAACTGCCCTACATAAAGTTCCTTACCTAATCCAAGCAACTCCTTTACAGATGGTGCCTCCAGTCATATATGTTAAGTAGTTACTCCTAGGGTCTAAAAGAGATCCTCCTTTGCTGAGAACCTTAGCAGAAGGAAAAACTGTAAGTACTTCTATTAAGATGACAGCATATAGAAAAAATGTGGACCAGGGGATGTGACCCACAATGATTTAAAAAAAGAAAGATGCTGCCTCAAAACAGATCCATCTTACCTATCACCTTGTCTTGAAATTCTGTTATCTTTTTTTCTCTATAAACAAACAAACAAACAAAAAACAGATTAGAAGGAGTCAGCTAGCTAGAATGAAGGGGGAAAAAGGGTGCTAAGCAACAGTCATTCTCCCTTACTGATTTCTCAACAATATCTCTAAATTTCACTTACAAAAATTAATGTACTTCATAACTGAAGGAGAAATTTGGATGCTAGGCCATATCCTAATTCTCTTTCCAACTTCTCAACAATTTCTCTAAATTTCTTTTATAAATATTGATTACACTTTTTAGCTTTAAAGAAAAAAAACACACTCAAGATGTAATAAAATATTTTTATATAGTTCAATCAACTCTTTGTTTATTATATCAAAGACTATTATTTTGCCCTTCTGCTGTCCTTATTCTCTTGAGGAAAAGCTTTAAGTTTAAAAACGATAAAATTAACATTGCTATTCTTAGCTCTTGTCACCTTAACAATTTTAATCTGTGTACCTCAACCTCTACTTGTTTGGAACACAGTCTCTCAAAGCTACAACTTTTAACGCCATTTGTGCTGAGTTCTGTGTATTTGACTTTCCACTGTTAATTCTGATAATACTTTCTACTCCACAGTCAGAGGAATTTATTCCTTTTATTTAGCTGAAATGGTATACCCTTGGCTCATGTCTCCCCTGCTCTACCCTCCTACCAGGGAGTATTTTCTATATTACAAATACACAGTAGAGGTTACAAGATCATTCTACATACTATGGCTACTATTATTTTAGTCTGGGAAAATTCTGAGGTTGACATAACCAAATACTCACTCGGCCTAGTTTAAAAAAAGAAAGCAAACTCACTAAGGTCGCACGAACGCAATGGCTTTGAGGAATGTAACTTTCTGATATAAAAATCAAGACACACCAGCAAGAAAATATATGGCTGGCAGGGAATAACAAGAATATTAGCTGAAAAATTTAACTGAAAGTGGGCAAAAATGTACAAACCAGTTTGGTTTTTAGTGTGAAACTTTTCCCCTTTAGTGAGCTGAGCAACATTTACTGAGAGTCCACTGTGCTTAAGAACCTCAGGAGACAGAGGTAAGCCAGGAAGACAGAGCCCTCAATGGCTCCCTTCCAGTGTCACCACAACAAATGACATGGAATCGTTAGAACAAAGTGCTCTGAGGAATAATGCGCTACTAGTCATAGCAATCACTTATAAAGCTCTGAGAGGGTGCCAGACTTTATTCTCAAGTGTTACTAGAATTAACTCATCTGATACAGAGGTTCTTGATTTCTAAAACACAAAGACCAGGCCCAAAGTCACTCAGATGATTAGTGGTAGAGCCATGACTTGAGTCCTAGTCAGGTAGCTCTACAGTCCAAGTTTCCCCCCACTACCTTAACAATGAGCATTTGAGGTGAAGCGAGTGGTGAAGAGGATTTAATTTTGACAAGCTAGTGAGGGGAAGTCTATCAGAAGCATAACATCTGGAGTGAGATCTAAAGAACGAGTAAACAGCCCTGCTTTCTGGCAGTAACTAAAGAGGAAGAACAGTTGTCTGTGAGGCACTCCTACTACATGGCATGCCAAGGAATGCTTATCTTTATATTATCTATGGCAAAGGAGCAAGTTGCTAAATAATTTTGTTGTTGAGAAACTTGGGTGAGTGATATGTCAAACAAATGACTAGGAATCAAAATAAGACGAGAAACTTAATAAAGACGTGTGGCTCACTACAAGCCTACAATATTACCACATTTGAAAAACATCCAAAAATCCTACATGTAGCACTTACCTCATTCAAACTTTTTGCCTGCTAAGAGTTGTGTCATCCTTATCTGAACGACTGCTGAAATCAAGTGAGTCGGTTCCAAATTAACAGGCATGTTAAAAGTCTTCCATCCCATTGTGTAAAAAACT
Source organism: Capromys pilorides (assembly GCA_004027915.1). Taxonomy (NCBI): domain Eukaryota; kingdom Metazoa; phylum Chordata; class Mammalia; order Rodentia; family Capromyidae; genus Capromys; species Capromys pilorides. The sequence goes on from PVKN010012708.1 coordinate 7,346, forward strand.
GGTTATTTTTTAACGAGAGAAGGAGGCAATACATTTCTTGATAAACACACCCTTTTGTAAGTATCTTGGTATTGTCTTCAAGAATTCCCCAGGCTCCCCTACAAAACTCTTACCTCTCACTGCTTTTCAACTTGTTCAAGCCAACAACGAGTCTATATGAACAGAATAAAATTCACAACCTCCAAGGCCACGGAAGAGGCTGTCTAAAAAGAATAGAATCCACAGCATCTAAGGCATGTCCAAAGAGGAGACTCTTGACAGAATTTCTAGAGACAAAGCATGAATGATATCAAAGCAAAAGAATCTTCAACCTAAGAGCTAATCAAGGACCCCAAGTGACAAAATTCAGGGCCACTGATATAGCAATTTTTTTCCCTACTTACTAACTCCAACCAGAGCCTCTCCATCTCTATTTAACTTTTGAAGAATCTTGCATTTCCCTTTAATAGGAAATCTGTTTGCCAATCTTGCTACCATTCTTACTATTTTGTCCCCTTACTCAATGCAGGTCGAGATCAGAGACCACAGTTATGGAATGTTGAAAGAGAAAGATCACTGAAGACAGGCAGGGAGGGCAAACTAATCCATCAGCATGTCTTGTCTCCTCAGTTCTTGCTACTCACAATCCTCTCATTACTTTGGTGCTGTCTTAATTTCCCTTCCCTCCTTGTACCTCCAGTTCTACAGAACCCACTGAAGTTCTATAATACTACAACCTGGCTCATCCAGTTTAGAATTTCTGCTTCAACCAAGGAGAGGTAATCTGCCACAACCAATCTTGGGAGCCTCCATTCAATAGTGTAGAGTGTCTTACACTAAAACTGTATGGTTATGGTGACGCAGAATCCAACTCTGAATATATTCCCTCATTATTCTTGATAGTGCTGTTCTTTTATTTGATAATTACTATACTCTGGCACAATCTGGGTTATGGTCTAATCTGAGCTCCAAATTACTTTGCATAAGACATAGAGCTGCTAAGCCCCTTGAGGGTATTACCTGATTTGATCTGCTAGAAACCTCTGGAAGATAACTGTGTTGGGGCAGCGGTGTTAAAACAAACAAAACCTTCTACTCAAGTACTTAAAATTGATGGAAACTTAAATGTCTGCTTATAAAATGTAAGAAAATTATCTACCAGTGAACATTTATCATGATTTATTTACATATTCCAGTCTGTCTGGGCCCTAAAGTGGTCAAATTACAAATAGGGCTTACAAAATAGGTACTGAAGAAAAATGCTTCTGTTTTTTTATTTCTATAGTTTGCTTTTCCATATCTGAAACCGTCCTGTAAGACACTCACTCTCTACACCACTGAGATGGCTGGGCTTTGGTAGGCTGGATTTGAAACCTGCCTCTGTCTCCATCCCCCCAGGGCTAAACCAGATGCCACTAATCCCCACATGCTCTGCTCCCCACCAGGAGCCTCAATCTGATGGCCTGACATCAAAGAAAAGTTTCTAGCCTCTTTAAGACAGATGATTTGTTTACCATAACTTAGCTAGCAAAATTCTGATTCAAATAAGGGGAAATACTCATTTGAAAGGAAAGAGAAAAAAGAACAAAAGTATTCTCTACTTGGGTAAATTGACCTTTCCAATTTAAGTCAGAGTAAATGATCCTAATGACTCAAGTAACTGGAAGTGACTCTGGACTTCCCGTGGGCAGATCTTTTAATGCCTATCTGTACGATCTACACCTGGCCAATAACAAAAATATAGCTATGCTTTTTCATGCATCACGAACCAAGTGTCAGCATGTAATATTGACAATACCTAACAAGTAAAGACAGGCTTTCACTACTAATCTTGTGATTGTTCATGATCTTCAACATAATTATTCAAATATTTGGAAATGTCTGTAGTTTTCCATCACCCACACTTAGACTCCACAAATAATGTACGAAAAGGATTGCCTGCTAAGGATCTTTTTTTCTTTTCTATTGTTTATTTTTCAAATAAGGAAAAATATTACAAAAAACAGAAACATCTGAAGGGTATGGATAGAATTCAAGACTTGTATGTGGTTTGAATTACTCCCCCATGGATATATGGTAGACACGCGGATTTTTAATGAAAACTCTGCTAATCTCACTGCCTAAGGAGGAAACCGAGCACTGGCTACAAAGCTATAATTCGTCATTTTAATCTTCGGAATCAGATAAAAAGATGGTAAAATACAACTCACAGTGCTTTTTCTTTTTTACATGCTTAAAGTATATACATGCTTTGGTACTTTATAAACAATAGAACCACTCTCAATTCCCCCAAATAACCAGCATGCTCTCTGTTACCTTTTGACCTTTGCACATGCTCATCACCCTGTTTGGGTGTCTTCCTGTCATAAATTGCCCCTTTCACATTTCTCCTGGTTAACCTATATTTATCTATCATAAAGGTATCTTTCCAGGAGCATTCTGCGACCTCAACAACCTTGTTTGGTTGTTTGGGCTGTGGCTGTTTCATTCTTTGAAATTGCCTTCAATTTTGTTTTCAGCAAAAAAATGATTATTACTAAAGGGAAGTGTATGATAGATGATACAATGAAGCTATAATTTAATTCATTTTTAATTTCTGCTTTTCTTTAAAATAATAAAACCATGTAACTTTATATACACCCTAAAAGACTGCACTAATTGAGGCTTGACCACAAGTTTTTTACTGAAAACTTTTTTTTTTTTTTGCAGTAGTGGGGATGGAACTCAGGACCCTGCTCTCGTCAGGCAAGCGCTTATTCTACTGCGCTATCTCCCCAGCCCCTACAGACTTTCTATGTATTTGATTAAAAAGGGAGGAGCTGGGGCTAAGAATTTACTGGCATGTGATTGATAAAGATTTGTTCAATTACTTAATAAATAAACTACTTATTACTCTATGAATCATTATTCTAGTTCTGATGACGGGGCTGATAATGAAAGAAATACGTAAACAAGTAAGTACAGGAATCTTCCATATGATATAGGAACTTTATCAACTTTCACATCCCAAAGCCAGCAAATGGAATAGAGCATCTGAAAACAGGTAGATGCAAAGTAGGAATAGGGTACATTTAATAAGACGGGAATGTTTGCAGCAAGGAGACAACGGGTTTCAGGCATTTTATACTCTGTGGTAACTGAAGGCAGACAGAATTAAGGAATTCTTGCACACATATCACACATTTACTAAGCCAAGGACTAATGCAATTCAAGGTTCCACAGACCAACTTACCTCCACATATGAAATTGGAAATATCCCTATTTTGTCAGCCAGCATTCCTTCAGCCCAGTTTTCATCCACTCTGCGGATCACAGTCAGAACGTCATCCTGAAGAAACAACAAATCATTAGTCTCCCCGATCCCTCTAAGTCTGCCATTTAATTTTCTGTCTCAATAAAGGGAGTCAAACTTCAACAGCAGATGAATAAAAATGCCATGACACATCTTTAATGCACAAATTCAATGTTTTCATGAGCTAAATGATACCTATCAATCAACCTGTTTTTTTTCTCTCTCTTTTTTAAGATAACTATAAAATTACAAACTTCTAAATAAGTGGTTGGCTGCTTATTTAGATCTATGAAGTGTAAATCCCAGGGGCACCACCCCCGCATCTTGAATTTCTGTTTAGATTGATCCTTAGGTACTTCTCCCTTTCTTTCCAACATGTCAAATATCCATTCAAATGCATGTTCCATTATCTTTCTTTACAAAAACACAATATTCTACTTAAAATTCCAAACCACTTTACCAATTCGTCAACATCTTCTGTTCTGCTTTTAAGCAAGCAATTTACATATAAAATAAGAAAGAAATGACGTTTCATTTGTTATTCATAATTCAGTACTTTAAAATTCCTAAATGCCACATATACCTTTTAAAGTGGCTTAGAAATAAATGCACCTCCAAAATTATCTCTGATAGAGGTCTATGTACAAATTACTTTTCTTAAAGAAGACTGTTGCCAATATTTTTAGAAGCACAGTGAGATGGTTCAGGCAAAATTATCTTTTTGCAAAAGGCAATGCCAGCCACATTTCAGGTAGAAAAGAATTGATGGATAAATTTCATTCGAATCCCATTTACCTTTGCAAATGGTAGGCAATCTTTGTCTGCTTCTTTGTCTTTCACTTCGAAGTCATAAAGTGCTTTGCACTGAGGTGGGGGCTGAGGTAATGGTTTAATAATCTGCACAAAATTGGTGGGGAAAAAGCCATGGATTCCATTGACTTCCCCATGGTACCAATTTTCATCCACTTGTCGTCGTAAAATGATGATGTCACCTTTGTTGAATTTAAGGTCTCCAGGCTCTTTTCCTTCGTAGTTGTATAATGCTTTGGCACATGGTAATTGAGGTACACCCTTAAAGAAAAAGATGAATTCTAATGAAAAAAGTCCCAAAATATCTCTCAAAAATATAACTGTAATATCAATGGAGAATCCAAACATTTCCCCTTTGAGAAAAAAAAAAAAAACTTACATTATAAAGTAACTATTTAGTATGCCACTAATAAATACCAAATGCAAAACAAATGTCCACTGGGGAAGTAAGAATAATACTGTACCCATACATCTACAATGTAGCCTTCTAGTCTCATATTTAATGAGAGGTTCTGCTTTGTTTAGAATTATCAGTGTATGAACATATGATTACTGAATCTTACTCCCTGGTATGAAATTCAAATACTCCTTTCAGAAAAGAAAATTTCAATACTATTTCATCAGAATAAATGATAAGCACTGAGAAGAACAGAAACCCAATTCACTGATATGCTACTGCTCTTAAACTCAATCAATACAAATCAAAGTTTGGACTTTGAGTCAATCTTTTCATGATACTGCTTGTAATGTGAGCAGAAGATCTTATTCTTTCATGACCTCCACAGCTATTTGTTGAAGATCTACCCTTTGCCTGAATCTGGAATTTAATAGTGAATAAGATAGTCACAGTCCCTGCCCTCTGGAAGTGTTCAGACAGCTTTTCGTTTAAGATCAGCCAACTTTGCTCTTTCTTGGTTAGAGATCACTGGTAGCCAGAGCAGGTAAAAAAATGAGGTTTTAAATGTTACTGCATTGCATTATGTTTTCAAGTGACAGTCTTGAAATTGTGTGCACTCCGAGGCATTTTAATCATCAAATAGATTAAATATGATACCTCCCAGTGGCGCTAGAGGTGCCCACTCTTGAGCACTGGTTGTCATTTTAATATCTCTGGCCTCTCTAGAGCACTACTGTCTATCACTGACTCAGAAGATATATGGTAAATCAAACATGTCTATAATAATTCATTGAATGAGATTACAGGCTCCAACTTCTCATGTCCTCATTTAATTATTCATCCATTCAGAAAACATTTATAAGCTTTTACTTTTTACCAGGAATTACGCTAGTGCCTAGAGTTTAAATAGGAACCACGCACAGTACTTTTCATTAAAGGATAAGGCATTAGACATAATGATGAGACAATGTGGTTAACTGTGGCGAGATAGATAATCCACACTGGGAGAACTCTGAGGTTTGGGAATGGGAAAAGGAAGTACTCCCCCTGAGTCTTAAAGGATATATTATGTTAGCAGTAGTGTTAGCCAAGCAAAGTTGGAGTAGATGGATAAAAAGGGAGAGCGATTTAGGCAGAGGAGATGGCCCTAGCAGGGTGTGCACGTGAGATGCAGCACATAGTGTGGAAGGACTGGGTTCATCAACAATGCAATGTGCCAGTGCAAGCAGTAAGGAGTATTAAGCATAAGGGAAGCAGGCAGAGATCGACTTACGAAGGGCCTTGAATGACAGGTCCGCAATGCCAGCATGCTGTGTTGGGTATGAAGCACAGATGGGCACGGTAAGACCACATGTCAGAGAGAGGAGTTGGGGCAGGAGGATGGAAAGCAGACGTAAAGAAAGGTAGGTAGCAGACATTTGTACCCAAGGCACAGCACTAAGCCACTGGAATCTTTTTTGAGTTTAATTTTCCCAATGAAACCGATCAACAGGTAGAACAACTGCTTCACCATCTCCCTCCAATGAGGATAGATTTATATCCCTGAGAGCAACAGACATTCATAATATGATTTTCAGTAAGTAGTTTGTTTTCTAGTCAAAAATTCGTAAGTTAAGCTTTTCTTGCTAATTATGGTTGGCTTAAGAGAAATAGTAATTCTTGCTCTTAAAATGCCACTGGCAGTCAGCATACCTTGGCTTGGTTCATGTGATGCTGAGGTTAGTTAATTAGAGCTACTTGGAGGTTAACATTCTTGGAAGACAGGAGGTGAGCCTCCCAGAAGTACCGGTGCCCTTACAAATGCTCTAACTTTTGGACCTTGCCTTAAGGCCTGGCCTTTAGTCTTGACATAATCATGTAAGCAACCTTAACTGCGGCTTGTTTTTCCAGAAAGGAAATGCCACCCAGGAGTTCTGGTCCTTCACAGTATCATGAGCTGTAGTCACACTCCACTCAACGATGGATTTTGGGAAGGAAGAGTTCTAACCGGAGTCCATCCTCAACTGTACTTCACTACACTCTCTTCTGTATCACACATTTCTTGAAGCCAGGTTATCACAGCTTAACATATTTCCTAAGATAAGCTTGAGAAAATAGCAGTAAATAAATATAACAATAATCATTATTGTTGGGGGGGGGTACAGAATTGACAACAAAACTAAACCAACTCTTGAACTGTGGCTGATGACACCGATCAACCAGGATACAGAACTGGTGGGAAGCACAGACTCCACAGCTTGAATTACAATGCAGACACTCACTAGTTGTGTGATCTTGGGCAGGTTAATAACTTCTCTGTTTTAATTTCCTAATCCGGTTTGTTGTGCATGTCTCGCAAATTTGTGTGTGTAAATCCCCTCAGATGGATCAGAAGGTAATAAAGTCTACACATACACACACACACACACAAAACAAAACAAAACAAAACAAAATAAAACAACACTACAATCACAACCATCATCATCACCCAGCATGAAAGGCCTGGTCACCAGTGAAATGGGGCACCTGACAGTGTGTCTGTCTCTCTGCAGCTAAACATTTTTCTTTTAGAAGTATTCACAGGGCAACTGCATTTTTAATACATATTCAGCATATAACAATGCAAAGAATGTTTCTCCTAAGAAGTGTTCAGGATTTTGAAATGTGCATTTGTGAAGCGCACATTTGTTTTTTAAGTAGAATCCATTCATCTTCTGGCTGAATGGAAGAAATTATAAATTCACTGATATGCACCGTTTAATAGGGGATGGCATTTTAGATGTGGCAGTAGTTCATCTTGACAGGGCTAATGTAAGGCATTGCAAGCCTGCACGAATTAATTGAAAATCCTATTACAAACTCAGTGACAAATAACTCTATTCATCATTATGGTCTGTTCTCTCTCCATTTTTCCCCACCTCAATTAGCTCTCCTTGGCCTACTGAGCTCAAAATCATGCCAGCCAAATCCATGCTCCAAGATACAGACTTAGTCCTCTGAGAAACCATTCTGAACCGCTCTTGGAAGAGATCGGTAAAATTCCAAATGACCCACAGTACAGTTCTTTTGTAATATGCTGATGTGTGACTTAAGGGAATTTGTTTCTTTATAGATCACTTCCACACACACCAGTAGTCTAATGGACTCATTAACTTTTTCACAAAGCAAATCTATTAAGTGCTTTTAAAATCATCATTCTTCAGAGAACAAGTGGCAAGGAGAAAACTTATGATAACAATGACACGCATTACAGCTAGCCTAGGGTTACGTCCCTCTGACACAAGCACAACTTCATTAATTCACACTGACTTGCTTAATGTTGACTACTACAGTTATTGCAATGATCATAAGCACAGAGAAAGAATCACAATGCTTACGGCAATCTAACCCATGAGCAGACATCTGTACATATGGCAGTGTTTTTCTATGGTGTTCTCTTTTGATTAAATTCTAAGTCACTAAAAAGTCAGTTTGTGTCAAGTTTCTCCAAAGAAGGTTTTCCACGTTAAATAAAATGAATTCTACTCTGATTTCAAATCAAGCAAAGTTCAGTGATCTTTAGAAGACTTATTCCCACACAGACTGCAGATGATTAAGGATAAACGGTTAAGCAACTTGGAAGAGCAATAAAAGAACACATTTTCCTTCTGCAACATCTGAAGGATAAAGCCAAACAATTGGTTTGAAAGCCCAGGACTATTCTTTTGGGTAAAACACGTCCTGAGCCCAGAGAGGCGATGCCTTCTCATTGATCTGCTTAGAAAGGTCTGCAAAGTCATGTCATCACCCGGAGCCCTCTGCCCTCAGAGCCTTCAGCAGCCTCTCCAAACCGCTGCTTTTCTTCTGGATCCTCTCATCAGGCTGAGGCTCCTGAGGATCCACAGAGCTTACATTTCACTTGGAGACTTTCACTTGGCTACACATGAAAGGGAGGCTTACAAAGAGAGAAAGCCAGAGAAACCACTGCTGCAGTCTAACCTTGGGTGTGTGGCTGCCATTCAGGCTGCCAGCTTCATCGACAAGCTCAGCATTTTGGACAGGCAAAGTATTATAACAATTTCACTATTAGAATAATTTCAGTAACAGTGAAATATTTAGCTCATAAAAAAGCATGACAGTGGACCAGCTTTACTTCCCGAATAATCTGTTTCTAAATTATACATGCAGATTGTCACATAAGAAATTAAAAATCTTCATGCAATCTGCACACAATATTTTTTATTAAGGGCCTTATTCTATTTCTGTGCCATCAAGTGTATTCTAATATATCTCGGCAAAAATGTTAGTTTATGATCTAGTTGCTGTTCTAACAGGTAAATAAAACATTCACTGCCAATTTATTTCATAGCCTCTAAATGCCAATACCCACATCTATACATGCAAGACAGCCTCTCTAAATTCAAATTCTTCCATGCATTTCTTACTGCTTCATAAGGTGAAAAAGATTCAATGACCTACTAAAAGAAAATCTAGAAGGCACCCTTATAGCGGAACAGCTATAAAATGTGTACAACTTAATTAACTGAGTTAGATCTAAATCCGTATAAACTTTGCCTGACTCCAAAAACTTGACTGACTTTCAAAAACTTTCCAGAAAGAAGCAAGACACAAAGAAATAATAACAACAGAAAGTACCACACACAAAGTAACATGCAACAAAATGGGCTTAGGAAAGAATTTTTTAAACTCTCTTTTGTATAACAAAATATGAAGTAAAATATTGGCTTTTCAGTGGGAAGTAAAATTTTCACCAAGATACACTAACAGTATTTCGTAAAAGTTTTCATTCTTCAGCAGTAAGTCTTAAGTATTGTTCTCAACATGTCTAGGACAAATAAATCATTCAAATCTAACTTGGCCACAACTAGAAATGCTTTAACTTCAATTTAGTAAACATTCAAGATGATTTTTACAAGTTGTTTTCCCAAAGTAACATCAGAAGGGACCAAGACTGCCCTAATCCCACCATAGTCCATCTTCTATTTGTTCTTTCTTTTATCATTTATTTGTGGAGAGCATCACATCCAGATTTGTACCAAATGATCCCTTTCTTAAGGTTCTACCTCCCCCTTACCTCAAACCTGCCACATAAAATTCTCTGCTCAAGCTAACTTAGATCTACTCACACTTTGAGGACAGCAGTCACAAATAATCCGCATTTAAGAAAAAACTGGGCTGGGGAGATAGTTCTGGTGCACAAGTGCCTGCCTGGCCAAGTGCAAGGTCATGAGTTTGAACCCCAGTCCCGCAAAACAAAAAAAAAAAAAAGAAAAGAAAAGAAAGAAAAAAACCAAGACCCTCCTGATAAAAGAAAAACAAACAAACAAAAAACCACCTGTGTCTTCATTCAATGTATTCTTTTTTGCCCACATTCCACATCCCAGTGTTCCCTTTTCTTCCAAACTCATTTTCTTCAGCTTTCACTCTAACTGATGATTCTTCTTCACTCCAGATCTGGTTCCAATTTATCCAGGATCAAGAACACAGGCTGATCAAGGCCAGGCCTTGGTGGCACCTGGGAGCCCAGTTTGCAAGGCAGTGTTGAGAGGGGAAAGTAGATCACGGGGTGTTACTTTGGAAATACTTATATTTAAGGATCAGAAAAAAACAAGACCAGGAGCGAGAGAAGGAGGAGAAGAACTCGCAAATCATTACCATTATAAACAGGAATAACTCCCAAGGCAGTCTTGTTCACATCACAGATGTCTTTGCAATCCAGAGATGGTTCCCAATTATCTCCTAAACCTTAAGTTCCATAGTCCTCCACTTGAGCCAACCGTTCACCTCATACTTTCTAACCTCAGCAAGGAAAGCAACCTGTTGTCACCACCACCACCACCACCATTCCTCTCCACCAAGCTCCACTGAGAAGAATCCATCTTTCTTCCCACCCACCCACCCACCCCCAAGAGTACCCAGGACTTGTACGCATGTGTCACTCTACATATGCAGTTAATAATTATGCAGAATCTGTTTCACTTGAACATTTCTGTCTGTCCAGCATGTTTGTGTTGTTTGGAATCAGGCATAAATAAGGCCAAGATCAGTGTTCTGAATCTTAGTTCAGTCAAATGACAGTCTCGTTCACAGGTAAGTGAATTCACCCTTCAAGACCCAGCTTAGGCATTGTTTCATAGAGAAGACTGTCCCAGTTTTCCCCAACCAAGTCTGACCAGGGTACTGTTCTTATGTAAACCTAGAGTATCTTAAGCATACTCATTATTATGGACTTTATCGCACTAAGTTTTGCAGGACCCTTGCAAAACTTTTTGCACTTCTCTTGCAGGACTGCAAATTCCTGGGGAGTTGGGTCTATACATTATTCACTTGGTATCATCAGCACCTACCTTAGTGTATGTAAATACCTTCTTGCTGAATGAATAAATGAAAAGCTGAATGCTACCCTAGTGGGGTGAGAGGTGAGTGCTACAACATGAATGGATAAGTAGAAAAATACTGTATCCCTAGGAAAGCTAATTTAAAAAAACATTTCTATAGTTAGGTTCTCTAGCTTTGACTGTGTTACATAACATATGCAATCAGATATGTACATGTCCTCACATATTCTTCATGCATGATCAACTGTTAACTGTCTTTAGTGCTTCTGATGTACAAAGCATGTTTCAGGCACTGGATTCTGAGATGTGACTAGGAATGCTAGCAGGAACTTTATTTCTATTCTTGAAGGATTCTGGGAAACCTGGGCACACTAAGGCGCAACAGAAATACCTGGGGAGACATGAGCAAGTACTGCTAATTGGTGTCCACCTTGGCATGTCACATTTGCCACATAAACAAATGCACAATGCATTCCGCAAATAGGCAGTGGAGCATTTTCTGCTAAGCAAATTGCTGGCATCTGAAAAATGTGAAACGAATTATACAGCAAACCACAGCAAACAAATATTTTTCTTACAAACTCATCTGGTGGTTATTAGAAAACAATCATGTAACTGATGTATAGCTTTTTTAGGATGGCCTTCAAAGGTATTGTCCAACAGACAGACCAATCATTAAAGCAGACAAATCTTACTGGAAGCTTCTGGAAGGGAAGATGGCTACTGAGAATGCAACTCACTGAAGCACAACACAGGAAATTCATGTCACTCACTAGGCTGAATATTAGTTTTTTATTTCATTACATGTTTAATAATTATTATGGTAGTTTTCAGAGAGCAGGAAAATTTATTGGGAAAATTCCCTGCAGTAACTTAAGTTGCTGGCTTGAGGACTCCTGGCAGCAGTAAGGGAAACATTTTCTGGCAAAAGGTCAGGTTTCTATCAATTTGGAAAAGTTTGATTCCTGGCAAAGAATCTGTCCTTTCCCTGCCCCTGCCCAGGGCCGTTTCCCATGTGACCTTGAAGGCGGCAGTTGTGGGGCTTGAGAAGGAACACGCATGTGCCATGAGCTCTGCAGGCAGCACAACTGATCCTTATAGAGAGCAGGATGCGAGGGTCCCTCAGAAACACCGAAGAGAAGCAGGGGTGTAAAGGATAGGTCTTACTATTAAAGAGGGCAGGCCAGGTCTCAATCCAAGTTGATCATCTGGTTTTTGTTTCCTAGTCCAATGTTTTCATAATAACCTGGAGAAAGTTATGCTTGCATAACTTAAACCTAATATTAAACGTGAAAATCCATAGTTTCAGAATTAAAGCAACACTAGAATAGACCACACATAAATAGGCAGCTGACAAAAATATCAAGGAAATAATTCAACTGGGGAAAAGACAAGTCTCAAAAGAGGATTCTTGAGCAATTAGAATATTAAAGGGGGAAGACCACTATCTCATATCATGAAGAAAAATTAATTTGAATGAAACTTGCAGTGAAATGTGAAAGTTACAAACTGTAGGTTCTCTAGTGGAAAAAATACGAATATTTAGTGACAGAGTGAGGAGAGGGTATTAACTTTAACAAATTGATAAACTGGATTCTCTGAAAATTGGAAAATTCTGTTATTCATCAAAACACATAATAACAACAAAAATGTAAGCCATAGGTTGAAAAAAAAATATTTTCAGTACTTCTGTCTGACATGGGACTCAAAACCAGGAGTGGAAAGAACTCCTACACAACAGACCAATTCAAAAACAGGCAAAATACTTGAATATGTATTTTGAAAAGGAAGATATAAGAATAGCCATGCAAGGGACCCCACATCACTAATCACTAGCAATCACAGAACACATGGGATAGGGCCGGGAACATAGCACCTGCCTGACAAGCACAAGATCCTGAGTTCAATCCCTGGTACTTCAAAAAATAAATTAAAAAACCACATGGTATACTATTTCACATCTATTAGATGACTGATATTTAAAGACTGACAACAAAATGTGTCAAAACTAGATCAACTAGAAGTCATATATGCTGCTAGTTGTAATTCATAACTATCAAATTCTTATAGCTGGGCTGGCGAGATGGTTCAGTGGTCTAAAGCACCTGCTTAGGCAAGCTTAGGCAACCACAGGAACTGCGGTTCGATCCCCAGCACCACATGCTGTGCCAGCCCCACCCAGGGCAGGCTGAGCCGGCTATATTATAAATAAAAAAATTCTTATAGTCATATATACATTATGTATTAATCCAAAAGAAATGAAAACATTATGTCCACACACAGAAATGTACAAAAATGCTCAGTGTAGCACTATAATACCCTCGGAAACAAATGTCCACCAACAGAATGAATAAAGAATGGAATGCTAGGGCTAGAGAGATA
>PVKN010012709.1:0-20522 GCA_004027915.1 Capromys pilorides
CTACATGCGTCCGTCCTAGACGGCTCAATACGTGTTGTGCGCCTGGCACTTCCCGTACCTAGGCTTATATAGCTAATGTCAGCTAATCAGGGACATACACGTGGGGACAGACTATTGGGCAGCGACACGGAAGCAATCAAGTATTACTATATATGGTGAACGCTATCAGGCGAGCAAGAATCAGGCGGGGGAGCAGCTCTCGGCAGGCAGGCGCCACCTTATATAGGTATAGCCGTGGCAGGCTCCCAACATCTCTGCAGCCCTTCAAATCTTCAAATCAATTTTTAAAGTAGAATTGAACTTGTCAGGGGTTGTATGTTCGGATTTGGGGTTGCAGTTAATGTGGTGAGAAGGGGTTATCTGTGTGCAGTGAGTCCTGCGGCTGGCTCTTTTGTCCCTCGTCCTGGGTGGTGGTGGTTGGGACACCCTGCTCCCTTTAGGGTCCTCACTGTAACTCTCAACAGTGGAGCTTACGTTGACACTACGCGTTTTAATTCTTGGCCTTTTCATTCCAACGCAGGTAGTGAGGGCCTGGGGATGTGGCTCAGCGGTAGAGCACTTGCCCTGCAAGCCGGAAGCCTGGGTTTGGTCCTTGGCAACAAAGCCAAAAAAATATAGCTCCCCTAAAAACAATTGTGGTTTGTATCTAGTTGTCCCCCCAAAGCCCCCTGTAAATCATAGGGCTGTCAAGGGCAGGCTCCAGGGGCGGGGCTTGGGGGGCGTGGCCAAGAGAGGCACTGACTGCAGTGGGTGTCAGAGGCTTCCCCCAACCCAGGTGGCATATGGGAGGTAAGGAGCAAATCATCCTGGACGCAGCGGCGTAGGGTCTCCAGGTCTTGCTACGTAATTCAGGCTGCTTTAAATGATGAAACCTCCAGGAACTGTGAGCTAAAGAAGCCTTTGCTCCCCCAAGCTTGTGTGTTGGTATTTGTCACAGCAACAACAGAGGAGTAACTAAGACAACAATTTAACCAAAAAAATATAGTGAAGTCAAAGACCAAAAACAAGGCAGTTCAACACAGGTAGGGGAGACCTGCCCGTGTGTCCAGGTGTGTGTGTGTGCACGTGTGCATGCACATGTGACTGTTTTTGACCATGTTAAGCTTGAGTTGCCTGCTGTGACTAGAGCAAAACTGAATCTTCTCTCTGAGGGTCTCACTACTAGATTGGGCTCGTAGTGATCCGCCTGTTTACAGCCTTCCAAGAGCTGGGATTACAGGTGTGTACCACCATGCCCAGTCTCAGTTGCACCCCGGGGAAGGGCCAGCATGGCAGGTCCAGGGATCAAATCCCAGCCCCTGCGCCTGCTTGCAGGTGCTTTAATCCACTGAGCTATTTGGCTGGCCCAAGTTGAGATTCTTAAAATCTGCTAACATAGTGAAATCTTAAACCGAAGAGCACAAAATAGTTGTTGCTTTCGCTGCAGGACAGGTGCCACGCTGGTGCCAGGTGTGTTTCTTCTGTCATTAAACCATACCAGCTGATGGGCGGGCAGGATCTCTAATTCCATTAGAATTAAGGTGCGTCGTGTGGGTATTCTTGTGTCTCACCATGAATGTAATCGTCATGCACTGGTAATGTACTAGCAATAACTGAGAAAAGGTTAAAGGCTTTCGGTTACTGTGCAGTTGGGTTTTAAGCTTCTGCACCTTTGGTGTGCTCCTGCAGGGGGTGCGGCCTCATCCCTCTGCTGAGAGGTTCAGGTAAGTGCCACTCACCCACTGTCTTTGCTTCAACTCTCGTACCTGTCTTGGGGGAGGTGATCCCCTAACCCTGCCTGGGAGAGGCCCGTAGTCACCCAGCGGCCTGTAAAGTGAAGAAAGACCAGGATGCCGGGGGTCTTGCATCTGCTGCCAGGCCAGCTGCCACACAGCCAGGTGAGGCTGTTACTGTGCGATCCTGTGGGAGGCACAGGCAGCCGGATGCCTCTACTCAAGTGTCCTGTGCTGACACCAGGAGGACCTGCAAGTTCCTACGTGGGCCCGCGGTTCTGAGTCCTGGTTTTCACCCAGATGGTCTTGTGTGGATTGCAGATCAAATTGGGTTCACCTATTCCTGGATGGATTGGTTTTATTTTTCATCTAATGTGGAAGCACTCACCAGAATTTTTAGCTTCTTTAGAATGTCTGAGGCCAAATCAGAACTTTTCCCTCCATTAGAATTTAGGGAGAATGGAGGCTAACAACTCTTGAGCTGTTTCATCGCAGTGACAGTTCTGATCATTGTATGGTCTAGATATTTGTCTGCCGACATCCTGCCGCTCATATAGGATACCGTCTACATTGTGAATGTGATTCATACTATAAATAATGAAATACTACATAATAGTTAAAATACCTGAGCTCATCCTTGTCAGTTTCCTTCGAGGAGGGCCAGTCAAGCCTCACCTCACCCTAGAGTGATGAGAAAGTAAAGAACAAGGGGCTAGGGATGAGAGGAGAGGGTGGGAGGCAGAAGTGAAGGGTTTGCACCTGTACAAGTGCTGCCTGCCCTGTAGGCACTCCTGTGGGGGGCAGGAGAGTAAGGTGAGGCCTGGGAGGTGCTGAGAAAGGAGCAGGTGGGGGCGGCCCAGCCTCTCGGCCTCGCTGCTGTTGGGTGCTTTACTGGCCTTGAGGTCGGAGTTCTTGGCTTCTCACTCCCATTCCCGGCTTGATTTACTCCCTCCAGTGTAGAACCAGCCTCAGACTTCTAAGCGACACCTCCATGCCAGCATGTACTTCCCGTGAGAACCTTGCCAGCCGTGTGGCCTGTCCCTGTACTGCCAGCACTCTGGGAAGTGGAGGAAGGAGGGTGGCAAGTTCGAGCCAGCCCAGGCGACTTGAGCACTGTGGTGCTTGATACATTGCATCAGCTTGGTGTGGGAAGCTTGGCTGGATGCATGGCTCAGGGCTGTGTGTGTGCGGGGAGGGGGAGCTGGGAGGGCCTCCCTGGGCCACCCCAGGGCCACCCCAGAGTGACTCAGTGCAGAAGGTGTATAAAAAGGAGTGGAAGAGGAAGGCTTCCCCGCTGCCCCACCCCTTCCTTGGAGATACTCCGGTCTTCTACGTGCCCCTTTGGAGCTGTGCCACTTCGGAGGGGCCCAGATCCTTGGGGGGGGGGGGGCGGGGGGGCACTGTTGTTGCCCCTCCTCCTCTGCTCCTTGTTGAACTGCCCTTTGCCTTGGAGCCAACTGAGTGTCGTGTTGACTGGACCCTCCACAAGCAGCTAAATAAACCTTTCCTTAATTTTGAGTGTAGAGTTGTGAAAGTGGTGGTAGTGGAGATGTAGTTCAGTGTGTATTCCCCAACTTCAATAATCTCCGGTACTGAAATTAGAAGAACTCCAAAAGCCCACTGACGTCAACTGATGCCCTCCTCAGGGTTCCACCCCTTTTCGTTTGCTGGTTCTGTGAACTTAGGAAGATTTGCACAGGGCCAACTTCCTGTTTCCAGGACCGTACGGCTGCATTCACTGGCTGAGCTTTCTTTTTGAGAAATTCTGTAATTAGTAACTTTTAAGCATGCCAATTAAGATGGAATCCAGTGGCTTCCAGTCCAGCACGCAAGCTACAAGGATTTCTAGCCCTTAAAGTCATCTTCATCAGTCTCCTGGTGGTGGTCTTGTTCCTTGGTCCTTGTGTTCTTAGTGAAGGAATAAAGTCACGGAAAAATATTGAAAGAAAAGAGCAGCATTTACTGCAAAATAAGCAGCGAGAAAATGTGAAAGTTCTCCCTTCTGAGCCAGGGCAGCAGGAGCCACGGTGGCTGCCAGGCCAAGTGCAAGTTTAAATTTTATTTGTATAATTCTTGTCAGGATGTTCTACCTTTTAAGTCTTTCCAGGTTTGCTTTTGAGTTCTTTCAGACGTCAGAAAGGTAAGGAAAAGTCTGTGACGTAAGTGTTGGTGGAGGATGAGGTGAGCATTTTCCAGAGTCTCCTCAGCGTCAGAGCACACTTGAGTACCTCGGAAATTAGGTTGTCCCCTAGCACTGTTCCGCAGCTGGATTCTTACCCAGTATGGGTAGGACTTAAATCTTATTTATTTATTTGTTTAAACTCAGAACTATAGGCCATGACAACTAGCCATGTAAAATGCCTAGGTTTTTTAAAGTTGTTTTTATTTTTGAAGACAATGCAAAAAATTATACAAAAAATTAGAAGTAATACAGAATTTCACTACAAATGATAGAAATTCAACAATGGTCAAATCAGTTGGTCAGACCACCAGATATGTGCCTGTAAGATGAGTTAAGATGTGTAAAAAGTGAGAAAAAAATTGTTTTTTTGTCAGATCATCTTTTTGTTGATACTATCTTCTTATGCTCCTTAGCTAGCTGGGCCCTCCATGACACTGCTGTTGATGTCATCTATGATGTCATGAGGGTGCCGGCTGTCCACATTGCAGCCCACAGACTGGATGGTCCCCAGGATCTCTTCAATGGTTCCAGAAAGTTCTATGGCTAGGGCCGGCGAGATGGTTCAGTGGTCTAAAGTGCCTGCTTAGGAAAGCTCAGGCAACTGCAGGGACTGCTGTTTGATCCCCGGCACCACATGCTGCGCCAGCCCCACCACCAGGGCAGGCTGAGCCAGCCATAAAATAAATAAATAAAGAAAGAAACAAAACAAGCAAACAAATAAATAAATAAAATTAAAAAATAAAAATAAAGTTCTCTGGCTAAAGACCGGTGCCACATCTGTTGGGCAATGTTGACAATCCCTTCAAAAGTGATGTTTCCGCTGTGTTTAATGTTTTTCTGCTTCTTTCTGTCTCTTGGCAGCTCCTTGGGGCTTTGATGCTTAGGGCAGGGGCAGAAGGCACTGCCTCAAGCTGAGCCTGTCTGTTCTGAACGGTCAGTTTCACCGTAATCCGCAGACCCTTCCAGTCACCAGTTGCCTTGGTGATGTCATCCCCCGCTGGCAGGTACACGACTTTGATCTCGCTGGGGTCGAACTTGGGTGGCATGTTGGAGGCAGCTGGTGTCGGGTGCACCCGGGTTTGGGACGACCAAAGAAAGTTGCACCTTAGCCTCCTCCAAGCCAAAAGCCGAAAAGCTACGCAAGTGTTAACTACTCCTTTCAGTAGAGCCGCAGAAATCAGCAGTACAGTTGTCCAAGCTGTCCCATCTTAAATGTGTACAAGTGTGTTTCTTTTTCCCTTCTCGTTCTTTCTTCCTTTCCCTCATCCCAGTAGATTTTTTTTTTTTATTTTTAATGAGTGTCTCTGCAGTTTGGCTCTGTGGGGCAGCTGTGCACCTCTCTGACCTAAGAATTCCACATGCTCCTAATAGCATCTGTCCTAGCACCCCATGATTCAGTCACCATGGAAACATTAGCTAGCTCGAAGGCAGAGTGGCACATGGCAGAGGGTGGTAGTTCATGGCCATGGAATGCAGCAAGACAGAAACAAAAGAGAGGGAGGAGCAGGGGCAGACAGCAAATCTCTCTCCTGTCCTTACTTGCACTCAGGCTTTGTGCCCCAAGGTGGGTGTGACACACATAATGCCAGCAGGACTCACACCCATAATCCCAACACTGGATCATACATTTGTTGGAGCTGCAGGAAGCCAGGAAATTGATCAAGTGTAGGTGGGACTGGGCCTTAGTGCCTAAAACAAACAAGCTGCCCCAGTGCTGAGAAAAACATCCTGTCTGGTTCAGGCCAGCTAGTAGTCGCTAGGTAACCTTGTGTCATGTGATACAAACTCTGCAAAAGTAAAAAATAAACGATTGTTTTTTGTGTACCTTTAGTTAGTCTTGCCCATCAGGCAGACTAAAGACCACCTAGCCCAGCTTTTTGTCTGTCTATCTTTCTCATTCCTACCGCCGTGTCTCCCTGGGGTAGAACCATTTGAGGTAAGGCCAGGATCCCTACGTTTGGTGCCTGAATAGGGAACCCAGTGCGAGGTAAGTGTGGGTAGAGGAACCACTTCCAAAAGGCGCACACAATGGAGGGAAGTGGAGTTGTTAGAGCCAGCAGTAGCCCGCACAGGTGTGCATGGGTGCTGGTGCACTAGGTGTAGAACTTGGGGATGGAGGCTCACTAGGGCCAGGAGTGGGCTTACTAGGGCCAAAGAGATAAGGAGCACAAAGAGAGAACAAAGATTGAGAGACACCTGATGCCTGACAGACGAGTTCGACTGAGTAAGAATGGGGCAGATAGAGTCCCAGGAATCACAGAGATACATCCATGTTAAAGAGATTGCATGCTTGATGCTTGTCTGTACTTCTGTTTTCTGGATTGTGGTTCAAGGGTGTTTTTCCACCATGAGGGATTTAGCTTGTAGTTCTTTAAAGTCAAGTCCTGAGTCCAAGCCAGACAAGGGAGATGGACCCATGATGCCCAAGAGGATAGAAGTCCTTCTAGCCTTGCTCTGTCAAATAAGGATACAATGATGGGGAGCAACCGGGATCCCACCCCACCAGAAACTGCTTTCCCCAAAAATCATTCTTAACATTGAGGGGGTTTTGAGGAACTACAAGCTGCAGTCCCAGCTGTGGCAGCTCGGGGACATTTTGCTGAGTCTCAGATCGGGACTTAAGGGAGGTAGAGCCGTTTCTCTACCAGACGGGCAGGGGAGTCCATGGAGGGTTTTCACCATCTCTACCCTGTTTCTGAAGTTCAAGTCCCCAGTAATCCCGGACAAGTTGCACATCTTCATGAATCTGTACCTTTTAAAACTTTAAAGAATTGAAACAAGCTGTTGCTGCTTATGGCTGATCGGTTTTCCACGGTGTTGGGGCAGAAAGGGGCTTTATTTTCTTAGAGGACACAGAGGGAATTCAGGGAAGATAAGGAATTCTCTGAATTGGAACAAAGGGAGCCGAGGCTTTTATGGCCTTTTGCCAGGGGTGGGGTTTGAGGAGGATGTTTCGATCTACCTGAGGAGCTGATTGGGATCTTCCCTGAGGTGGCCAGACATGTGAAAGGAAATTGCACCCTGGGCTGAGCTGGAGAAGGGGAAGTGGTCTTCGGGACTTCTTTAGCCATATTAGATGACCACCATATGATTCAGCAATTCATACTAGGGCCAGAACCTATCAGTGGCCCTACTGCTCCCTTCACTTTGACTTTAGTAGAAATGCTAGGACAGCAGACTATGGACCCAAATGATTGGAAAGGAATAGTTAAAGTGTGTTTGAATCAGGAAGATTATGTGGAAAGGAAATTTTGGTGAATGTTGCATGGAACAGGCAGCTCAAAATGTGGTTCACAACTTAGCCATTACAAAAGATATGCTAATAGGGGAGGGTGCTTTTGCTAGCAGAAACCATCAACTGACCTTTGCATTGCAAATATATGAGCAAACTAAAATAGCAGCGGTTAGGGCCTGGAAGGAACTCCCTTGTAAGAATGAAACATCCCTTAACTTGGCTTCTGTTAAGCAAGGCCCTGAGGAACCTTTCCAAGATCTTGCTGCACATTTATTAGAAGCTATTGAGAGGATTATCAGTGGCACAAAAGCTGGCAAATTCATAGTTTAACAGTTGGCCTTAGAATATGCAAATGAATGGTGTAAGGAGGCTGTTTCAGAGCCCATAAAAGGCGAGCTACCCTGCCTGAGATGATTCGGATTTGTGCGGATATTGGCCCCTCGTGTACAGGATGCTGTCTTGGCAGCAGCTGTTTCTCAGGCTATTCATCCACAATCAAAAAGCAGAAGACAAAGTAAGTTTGTTTGTTTCCACTGTGGGAATGAGTGGCGTATAGCCCGAAATTGTTCTGCTGCACCAAAGACAGCACAGCCTCTCTCCTCAATCAAACCTCCCCGTCCATGTGCTAGACGTAGACGAGGGCACCACTGGGCAAGTGAGCGCAAATTTGAAGCTAATATGGAAGGCCGACCCACTCAGGGAAACTTCAGTGGGGCCCACCTCAGCCCCATCAAACAATGGGGGCACTTTTCCCTCCCCCACCACAAGCATCCTTGATCTCTGGTGGGGGGGCAACAACCAATAGTGGAGGATTGGACCTCAGTTTCTCCTCCAGACTCCTGTTGACTCCTGATGTGGGGCCCTGAATTATTCCTACTGGAGTCTACGGACCTGTGCCTCAGGGTACAGTGGGAATGTTGCTAGGTCTCAGTTGTCTCAATTTAAAAGGCCTCCAAGTTTTGCCCGGTGTAGTTAAAGCTGATTATACTGGAGAAATCACAGTTAATATTCAGTCTATTCAAACTATTGTTCAAATCACTCCAGGTACTCCCATTGCTCAACTGTTCATTTTTCCCTTGGAAAGTTTTGAAAGTTTGATAAATAAGGAAAAGCAATTCAAGGGTTTTAGGTCTCCTAATACTTACTGGGTCCAACAGATTAAACAAAATCACCCAGAGATGGAGTTGACTATTGAAGGAAAAGCATTTAAAGGGCTAGTGGACACCAGTGCAGATGTTTCAGTTATAGCTTAGTATCATTGATTGGCCTGGGCATGGCCTATAGATAAGGCCACCACAGCTTTCAAGGGGTAGGCAAGGTTTCTTACCCTTGCAGAAGTGCTAAGTTGCTAAGTTGGAGGGCTGCAGAAGGCCATTCTGGATATTTTTCTCCCTATGTCCTCCCCAGTATCCCAGTCAGTCTATGGGGTCGTAACATTTTACAGGATATGCGAGCATTTTTGGCCAGTCCTAACTCCCTGGTGACTCATCAGATGTTACAGCAAGATTTCCTTCCTAATCCAGGGCTTGGTAAAAATTCCCAAGGAAGAAAAGAACCTCTCTTAGTTGTTCCTAATGGAGACTGTTTTGGCTTAGGCTACTCATCCTCATATTTTCAGAAGGGGCTTTGATCTTTTCTCCGACCCAATGGATGGCATCCAAGATATCTTGGATGTCTGATGATCCTATTTCGGTTAATCAATGGCCCCTAACTCAGGAGAGGATCATAGCAGCTCGTATTCTGGTTGATGAACAGCTGGTGGCAGGGCACCTAGAACATTCCAGTAGTCCTTAGAACACTCCAGTTTTTGTAATCAAAAAAGATCTGGAGAGTGGAGACTGCTGCAGGACTTGCGAACAGTCAATTGCACCATGAAACCAATGGGAGCACTGCACATGGACTGCCCAGTGCTGTAGCTATTCCTTTACGTTTTTCCCTTATGGTAACTGATTTAAAAGACTGTTTCTTCTCTATCCCTCTCCACCCAGAAGATAAAAAACGTTTGTTTTTAGTTTACCCTCTGCTAATAATCAGGCCCCTATGCGTTGTTTTCAGTGGTGTTGTCTACCACAAGGTATGGCAAATAGTCCAACCCTGTGCCAAGAGTTTGTGGCTGTGGCCATTCCGTCAGTGCGACAGGCCTGTCCATCCATGTATCTTACTCATTACACAGACGACATTCTTTTGGCACATGAATAGCCATCCACATTACATCAAATGTTTATTCAATTAGATGATGCCCTTTGCAATGCAGGTCTAGTAATAGCTACTGAAAAGTTGCAAACTATGGCACCCTTTTCATATTTAGGACACCTTATTCATCAAAGGCACATTGTGCCCTAAACTGTTCAGATCCAGGTTAAACATCTTACAACCCTAAATGATTTTCAGACTCTACTTGGTAACATTAATTTGTTCTGCCCAGCTCATAAGCTAACTACACATGAGTTAAGTCTGCTTTTTGACATTATTAATGGAGACTCAGTCCCTACTTCTAAAAGAGCACTTACACTAGAAGCTAAGACTGCCTTAAGTAAAGTTAATTACGTTCTTTCTAATGCTCAGAGGATAGCAGAGCTGGGTCAGCACTAATATATGGCAATTGGCCTGTAAAGGACCTCCTGCATGCACAGAGGGCTATGGAGGTCACTATGTCAGTTCAGAGGGCCCAAGTGACTTTAATTATTGGGCACTTGCCTCGTGCCTGTGTGATGGTTATGTTTCCCTGGTTCCTGAATACATACTAGGGGTGGGTATACCGACTTGGCTATACTCCAGGAAGGGAGAATTTCAGTTCTGAATTTGTGTGGTAAAATCCATAGTTTGAGGCCATTCACGCCACGCATCACTAACTCCCATGGGCCACTTGGATTGTGCGCATGAAGGTTATGAAGCAGTGGGACAGACAGTCTTGAGGCTGGACAAAGCAGGGGCGATCTTCCCCGCACGGAGCCCTTCTCTATGGCCCAGGCAGCACCCAGATGGGTCGTGGAGGATGACTGTCAAGTCTCGCCCAGATGCTGGGAGCCAGGACTGATTTGCCTTCACCTGGGAAGGCAGGCAGTGGACTTTTCAGAAGTTGCCCCAAGGCTGTTTGCATAGCTCAGCTTTGTGTCACGACCTACAACCTGCCCAGTTGGCCCAAACTACCCTCCTCCGCGTCACTGTTTCATTGTATCGATATCAATGTGTCAGCCTCTGATTGGCTTGCAGACTTGGAAGCCACAGTGCACGATCTGAAGGCAGCTTTACTGGCTTGGGGTGAGCCACTGACAAAGACAGGGTCTGGGGAATTGGCTTGGCTGTCAGAGTATTGGGCGTCGTATGTTGGATAATGTGGAGGACGAGCTGGGGACTGTGCTTGGAGGAGGAGCAGTTGTCTCCATTGTGGCTGAGCCTGACTCCACTTCCATGTGTTGAAAAGGACAGAGCTGGCTAGGACTTTTTCCTTAGGCCTCCTCTTGGCTTCAAGCAGTGCATGTTGGTCTGGCCGGGGTGCTGTTGGTCTCTGAAGACGGCTGGGCAGGTGTGTTTCCCTGAACAGCACCCCCCGCCATTGTTCTCTTGTGTGAGCCAGGCCCAGATGGGAGAAAGAGCCAGTGCTCGAGGCTGTCAGCTGGGCTACAGCCCTGACAGAGAGGGCCATGACTTCCTGGGACTTAAAGGATTACACATCAGAGCTGGAGCACTGAGCCCAAAACAATAGATACTAGCAGTTGTGTTGTGGAGACTGATCTCTGCAGATCCTCTGCCTACCGCAGAGGTGGTTGCAGGCCTCCTGCCTAGCCCAGCCCGCAGCACTCGCCTACCTCCTGCCATTCTCAGTCACTCATCCTCAGGTCCCTCCTTTCTTCACAAATTAATAAAACCCGGGTTTGCCCTGAGTCAAGACCTTCGTTCTAGGCAGCCATCACCATGGCTGGATTTAAGGACCCCGTGACTCCCCACAACTACAAATATACCTCAGTGTCTTTATTCTTGTCATGGGTTGCACTAGAAATGGTAGATTGGAATTAACTCACTAAAATTCTAAACGCTTTTCTATCGGGTTGCAGATATGAACCTCCTGGGCCACAGTAAGGGCTGGGACAGGCTCTCTATAGGGTAAGACCTGACCCAAGACAGTCCGCCATTACAGGCACACATGGCCTTGCTAAATTTTTGGTGGACGTGTTGCACCTTGCTATTCCCTTTATACCTAGTGACTGAAAGGGCGCCCCCTGGGGCTGGATAGACACGACCGAAGCTGCTTGCTGGGTGGACGCAGAGCGAGCTGCTTTTCAGGACTCAGAGGGGCTTTGCATAGGTGCAAGCCCGTCCTGCCATTCATTCTGTCAGCGGGATGATGGTGAGTTTACCTGGGGCCTATGGCAAAGACAAGGGAAGTGGAAGCACCTTACCGGTTTTGGTCGCTGCTGTGCAAGGGAGCCGAGAGCCGCTGTTCCCTGACTGAGAGACAAAAGTGCTGCATGCTGTTCTGCGTGCCTGTGAGGAATCGTAGGACATACAGAGGGCTGGATACAGACGCAAGAAGCTGTCCTGGGGGTCGCATGGCACGGGCCCCTCTCATGTGCTGGGGGATGTACCTCCAACACTGGGCCTTTTTCTTGGCTAGCCCATTGGCAGCCAAGTCAGAAACAGTGGTGTACATGGCATCTGTGGTATACGTGACCCATGAGCCTGTCCAGGAGGACAGACTACAGGATGTCACCCCTAGTCCCTATACAAAAGGAAGAGATGGCCCTCCAACTGATGCTGGATGTGCTGATGGGTCTAGCCATGACCTAATTCAGCAATGGATATGGTTGCTGTCCAGTCCATTATGAAAGTACTCTGGCTTGAAACCAAAATGGCACACCAGGCCAGGGGGTAGAGTTGCAGACAGTGTGATTGCTTGCGATATGTGTACATAGACTTCTGGGCCATCCCGCGGGGGCTGGTGCTCTGGTTGTCAGCTTGGGCAGCTCACAAGTGACAGACAAGGCACCATCTCTTCACACTTGATAGCCTAGAGGCCAAGAAGTGATAGGGCACCATCTCATGGGGTGCCAATCAATGTATAGGAGTATTGCTGAAGAGCTGACTGTGTAGGGTATCATGGTTCAGGACATAAGTCCTCCTCTTGCCAGCAATCACTGAACAGACACTTTGACCAGGCATTGCAATGGCTGACTGCTAGGAGTAGTGTCTGACCAAAGCTGCTGACTGCTGTGTATTGGATGCTGCTAGGAACAGCACTGGACAGGAGCAAGGACCATAAACTTAGCTCTCCAGGTGGAAGCTCTTGTACAACATAGGGCCCAGGCCTTGAACATTATACCCCATGCCTTGATGTTGTGAAACTATTCTAATGAAAAACATATTTTTGCGAGACCACATGGTTCAAGACTTGTTAGCTGCAGGTACTTGTGCCTTGTTACATAAAGGATATTATACTTATATGCCTCTGATCTTGGGGTTGGGATTTGGGGAGCCCCTAGACGGCTTCTAAGCTCAGAGGTGTCTAACACATGAGAACATGATTCCTCTTATCTAGCACAAGCACACAGTGGCATAAGCTATGTAGCCACAACTCAGCACAGTTAGACACACGTGTGCTGGATACAGCACTTTGTTAGGATGTAAATATGAGGCAACTATTCACACAAGAACTGCACAAAGATGCAGGTAGCTTTTGTGCTCCTGCCATCTTGTGCTCTGTGCCACCCCCTGCTGCCTGCTGTTGTTGCTGATGTCTTGCACATGTGTGTCCTTAAACCCAGGAACCTCACCCAGGAAAATCTCTCCTGGGGCCCCTGAGTGGGCTGAGCCTGTCAACTAAAATCGAAATGAAAAGAGTGGGTGATTTAGATCTGTGGTAGAATATTTGCGTAGCGTGGTTCAATGCCCGTTATACAAACAGTTGATGTTACACTAAGCAAAAAATTTGGTTGTAATCCAAACTGCTGTGAATACTGTCACACACACACATACAAACAAATACAGAGTTACAGCTCACCAAGCACAGAAACAGCTGTTGAAACTGGTAACTGGTAGTAAAATTTGCAGAATATTGGTTGACTGGCAGAGATTAATGGTAGGCTAGCACAGGAGATCAGAGCTTCTGGGAATCCCACCCTCCTGCCAGTCTGTCACAACTTCGTTAAAGTTTTCAAAGGTGATTTTCCCTGTAGCTTCTCTGTCATAATCTTTAAGAATCTTCAGTACATCTGCTTTTTTTTATGTCAAACCCCAATGCTCTCATTGCCACCTTCAATTCATGATAATCTATTGCTTCATCTTTGTCTATATCAAATGATTCAAAAGCATCTTTAATTTCTTGTTTCTGTTCTTCAGTGAGTCCTCTTCTTTTCTTCCTTTTTGTTTTGTCTACTGTAAGGTCACTTCTCAGAGCTCAACTCATTTTCTGTCCAGGCAGAGACGCAGTGACTTTTACCCCTCACCCAGTGCTGCGCGACTCCCACCAGCAGTTCAACAACCGTGTTTACATTTTTGTGTGTAGTTGGTACAGGCACCTGGCACACCTAAATTTCTTCTTTAAAATTTTATTAATTTTAATGAGCTTAATTGCTTTTTTCATCTCATCCCTCTGCTTCTTCCCCATCCCTCTATCCCTTGAGAAAACTCTGTTTCCCCACTTTCTATTATTTTTTTTTATCTTTCTCCGTGTACTTTAGGTTGCTCATAAGAGATGAACTGTATGATGTTTGGCTTGTGAGTCAGATTCACTTCAGTCAACATTACGGTCTCAAGCTGCATCTGTTTTCCGACAAATGATTCATGTTTATTTTTGTGCTTATACCACATTTTCTTTTCCACTCATCTGTTGAGGAACTATTATAGTTTATGTCTGGATTTCCCCCAAAGCCTCATGTGGGCTGTTGGACTCCAGACAACGTGTATTATATCTTGGCAGAAAGTTTGTCTGCACTTTGTTCATGTCCAGAGATTTTGCCTGAAGCTGAGAATAAGGGCAGTGGAATAATAAAACTGGAAGAAAAAAAAATTCAAAGCAATGAAATGTTGGGGTGGTGGCATGGCTACTGTTGGGAACTTTTGCCAGATTTATGTTGCGGATCAAGAGCAAAGAGCCAAGCAGATTGATTTACACGAGCTTGGCCAGAAAAGAAGCTCCAGTAAAGCTGTGATTTGTAAAGGTAGAGCAGAAGAGATCTTGATTGCTTGAGAAAGGAACAGGACCATAGGTGGCCTGTGGGCATCCCAGGAAGCAGAACTCCACCCTTTCCAGCTTCAGAACTGTAAAAGTATATTCTGCTTTGAGAAGAAAGACCCAGAACATCAGCTTGCAGAAGAGCAGCAGCACAGAGAATTTAATCTTTAGTTAAATTCAGGGTGCCCAGTGATCCAGGCTCCTGACCCCTACAGATGAGACAGAAGGAAGCCTGGCTACTGCTCCAGCTGGCTGCAGACCTTACTGTCCACCTGGTGATGGTTTTGGACACATACAGAATGCAAGAGTTGTGTGATTAAGAAGTTATATTCACAAAGCCTGGAAGGACAGGCAGTGTTCTGCAAGGGCAATATGTGAAGCCATGAGGGTGAGGCCAAAGGTGCAGTGGAGACCCTAAAAGTTTGGAAAAGAGAGTAATGCAGATTGTCTGAGGAAACCTGCAAAGAGCAATCATGAGAAATGCCGTAGAGGCAGAGACGCCAAAGCTCTTTGAAGTTCATAACTTGCCACATGTTGTGTTGGATGCTGCATATGAAACTACAGGACTTAGTTTGCCCTGTTGGATTTTCAACTTACGTTGGTCCTAATCCTTCATATGCCCATTTGTAACTTTTGGAATGGTAATGTTTATCTAGTGCCATTGAATGTTGGAAATGTTTGACTGTTCATTTGTCCAGGGGCTCACAGCTAAGAGTTTGCCTTACATCTTGGAGGAGACTTGGACTTTTCAGCAATGTGGAAGGTCTTGAGACTTTGGCAAATCTTAGAGACGGGTTGAGTGCCTTGTGTATAAAGGGATGTGCATGAGTCTTTGGGAGGGCCAGGGGCAGAATGTTCTAGTTTGTGTTTGGACACTCCCAAAAGCCTCATGGGGCATGATGGGTGGGCTTCTCAGAGGTGGATGGATGTAGAGTTGTGGTTGGTTCATTGTCTAGTGCTGGGATTGGCAGTGTGACTGCTACACCCGCCTTAGCGAGGATAGCCTGGATACAGTGTGAGAGAGGAAAAGATTCTGGGTCCCCTCTCTGGCTCTTACTGTGTTGCTGTCTTCTGCCACAATGAACTGTTGCCTCTTTACATGCCATCCTGCCATAGAACCAGCTGGTTATGAGCTCAAACCTCCACAAACACTGAGCTAAAAGAACCTTTTCTCCTTTAACTTTGGGTGTTGGGTGATTTACTTCAGGATTTAGTAGTTTTCAGCTGTGTTGCGGTGATGAGAGGCATGCATGCATCACTGTACTGCACTGTCTAAAACATTTTGAGAACATAATAAAAATTATGCAATGAATCAAATGGAATTTTTAGTCTAAAATTTTTGAGGATCCTCCACACTGATTTTCATAGGGGTGGCACTAGTTTACATTTCCACCACCAAGGTAGAAGTGTTCCTTTTTTCTTGTAGTCTCTTTTATTTCTTTATGATAGTTATTTTTTCTGGGGAAAGATGGAATTTCAGCATTGTTTTAATTTGCATTTCTCAAATGGCTGGCAATATTGAGCATTTCTTCATGTATTTACTGGACATATGTATGTGTTCTGTAAGTGTCCATTCTTTTGCTTGCCCAATTGTTGAGTGAGTCTGTTATTTTTGGGGATCTAATTTTTTGGATTTTTATATATTTTAGATATGAGTTATCTTGGAATTGTTGGGATAATTTTCTTTTTTGCATGTAACAGCTTGTCTTTATTTTCTTCATTGGTTATTTTATTGTAAAATAGTTTAATAATTTGATGTGACTCCATTTATTCATTCTCAGGATTATTTCCTATACAACTAAGGTTCTGTTTAGAATGTCTGTGCTTATAGGAAACCAGTAGCAGATATAACATGACAATGTTTAGGCAATACGTATCTGTTATAACCATCAAGGTAAATTGCCTCAGTTCACCAACCAAAAGAAACAGACTGGAAGAATGGATCAAGAAACAAAATCCAACAATATACTATATAGAAGGAACACATGTAATGTAAAAATAAATGCATAGACTGAAGGTCAAAGGATGGAAAATAATACTCCATGCCACAGGGAATTAGAAAAAAACAAGTAGCTATTCTGTTTGCAAGACAATGTGAACTTTGTATTACAAAGCTACTGTGATAAAAGTCAGTCTAGTACAAAACAAAAAACACCAACCTAAACAGACTTAAGGATCAGTGGAACAGATGAGAAGTTTCTAAGTGTGTCCTGACAGAAAATCTCCTCTCTTTTAGCCACAAGCTGAGGCTCCAGAAACCCAAATGCAGTCCCTCATAATTCTATTGGCTGAACTGCAGTGTAAATTAGACGCTTAACCTCGAAGGGTATCTGAAGCAAAGATTAGGGCACTGATTGGGAAAGAATGGGATCCCATAAATTGGAATGGAGATGTGCGGGAGGATCCTGAGGAGGCTGAGGAGGCTGAGTTTTTAGATGCTAATGAGATTAGTTTGCCTGAGGAAGAGGATTCCCTGCCCACTGTGGCAGAGAGATCAGTGCTTTCATCCTCTGCAGTACTAGTGTCTCCTAATATATCTGGTCAAAGATCTAAATATTAAAACTGAAACATTAAATCTAATGGAAGAGAAAGGAGTGACAAATCTTGAAGACATAGGTGTAGGCGGAGTTCATGAGCAAAACCAAAACTACCTGGGAAGTATTTCAAAGAATTAACAGCTGAGATCTCATCTTACCAAAAAGTTTTTGAACCTCAAAAGAAATCACCAACAAAGTAAAAGGGCAATTGATAGAGTGGGGAAAAAGTAGTCAACTGTCTTTCAGACAGAAGGATTCAATGTAGAACATATAGAAAATTAAAGATAAGTTCAACATCATTGGTGGTTCAACAATTACAAATTAAAGCAACACTGAGACTCCATCTCACTCAGGAAAGAGTAGCCAGTGTTGCGGAACATTTTTTCTATGTATTTTCCACTTGTATTTCTTCCTCTGGGAAGTGTGTATCCATCTCAGGTGTGCGGATCCCTCAGGCTTCGGGCATGGATCTTTCAGCATGCTGGCACAGACTGTCCAGCTTTAACCACTGTCCTTGGGCCTTTCTGGTGCACAGCCTTGACACAGACTTTGCTGTGGGTGCCAAGTCGTCAACCGGATCAGTCATGTCTGCAGTGTGCCAGTAGATGGTGGTGCATTCCTCTTCAGCTGACTCTTATCACGTGTTCACTAATACAAGGAGCACTGGGATTAGGACTTCCCTAGAGTTTATGGAGTATTCAGGAGTAAACCTATCCAGACCTGAGATTTTCTTAGTTGCCGAGTTATTTATTACTCCTTCAATTTCGTTGCCTTGTTGGGTTACTCATGGTGTTTAAAACTTCCTGGTTCAATTTTGGTAATTCATAAGTATCAAAGAATCTATTCATTCTTCAAATTTGCCAATTTATTAGCATACTTTTTGCAGTATTTATTTTTTATTTTGGCAGTGTTCAAGATTTTGCATTGATTTGGGTCTTTTCTATTTTTATGATTTTACTAGTTTTTATTTTTTATATATGTTTTATTAATTTCAATGAGAAAGAAATAGCAATGAGATAGTTTCAAAACAGGTTAGTAAGACAGTTACAATAATTAATGCATTGCATTATTGTCTTCATAGTAGTTGTTCAGAGTACAAGATGCAGACACAATATCTTGTATAAACACTCTTAGTACAAATCTTTCTTCTCATTGAACTAGGAGAAAGTAGCTGTAGGTCTATCCTAACTTTTTTTCACTATAAAATTTTCTTTTTTGTGGGACCAGGGTTTGAACTCACGACCTTGCACTTGCCAGGCAGGCACTTGTGCCATGAAGCTATCTCCCCAGCCCCTTCACTACAAAATTGACCTTCATTTATATCTCCCTTGTTTGTTTTGTTTTATGAGAGGTGGGTGTTCCATTTCTATTCAAATATTGCAGGTGCATGAATTCATCAAAATAACTCAATATAGTCCAATAGTCTATAGTAGTAGTGGGTTATCAGCAGAACTGGCCATGTCAGAAGTTGTTGACTTGAGCCTTTTACAGCTGAACATATTAATATAGCTTTACTTTTTATACCTTGATTCTCATTCTCTCTCTCTCTCTCTCTCTCTCTCTCTCTCTCTCTCTCTCTCTCTCTCTCTCTCTTTTGTTTGCAGAGCCAGGGATCAAACTCAGGACCTTGCACTTGCCAGGCAGGCACTTGTAACCCTGAGCTATGTACCGGGCCCCATACCTTGATTTTTCTATTTTAACTTTTTTTTTTTTAAAGGGAACGGGGCTTTATTTTCTTGGAGGACATGGAGAGAATTTGGAGAAGATAAGGAATTCTCTGAATTGGAACAAAGGGAGACTGAGGCTTTTATGGCCCTTTGCTAGGGGTGGGGCAGCAATTCATGCTAGGGCCAGAACCTATCATTTCCATCTTTTGGCTGTTATATAAGAGGCGACGTGTCTGTTAGACTACTTCCTGCTGAACTGGGGCATCATCTTGGGGGTGCGGGAGTTGACAGGATGACAGTTCATACCCATGTAAAAGTTAGCGCCAGGTGTCTCAGCTAGGACTAGAAGTTTATCGTTAGTGACGGCTTGCATCGGAGACTGAAGAAACCTTGAAAAGTTTAGAAAGACAGCATATTATCAGTACATGTCATCATAATTAAAGGACACAGGAAGGGAAGCAAAAGGGGAGTCTATGATCTGACTGTCCTTTTACCATGACCATGTTAAAGAGGAGGAGTATCGATCCTTAGTTTTTTATATCATTGTGAGGAAAGGGAGTCAGGGTCATCTGTAGGACCTGGACAGAACTGTACTGAGGGCCCTCAGTAGAGGTACAGAAGAAGGTGGCAGGATTGAGAGTGCTACAGGTGGAAATAGCGATAGGAGGGTCCACTATGAACGTTAAGTGTATTTGCTATATAGTGTGGCAACTGCTGTGTGTGGAGACATGGAATCTATCTGCCATCTATGTTGTCTATAGTTGTTTAGAAAGGTAGGCTTCTGCCTGAAAAGACGGTCTCTTTTTATGTCATAAAATGCCCACCATAGTGTGACCCTGAAAGTATAGGGTGGGTTAAAGGCTGAATTGGGTTGGATAAAGAGAGAGCTGGGGCCCTTAGGAGGGGTTGTTGTAGCTTGTGAAAGGAGGAATGTATAGGGGCAGTGGGGTCAAGGGGTTCTAACAAGGAACATTTTGATGTTTTATAGAGAGGCTGTGCTAGGGAAGCAATTTGGGAACCCAGAGGCAGAAGAAATTAGCCAGACAAAGGAAGGATAAAATCTGTTATTTTGTGATGGGCACCTGAAGGTCACGAAGAAGGGCTTTGTGGTCAGCAGTGACTACACGAGTAGTGGAGGTGAGGGTGAGTCTTAAGATATTTGACTTGTGATGAAGCTATCTGACCTTTGGAGGGAGAGACCCTGTAACATCATCCTGACAGAAAACTGAGAAGAATAGCTGGGTAGGGCTAGGGCATGAGAGGGGTAGCAAAGGAGGTCACTGATATATTGAAGGGGTAGCTGGGCTAGAGACCAAGGGTCTGGAGATCAGCAGCAAGAGCCTGGCTAAAGAAGTGAGGACTCTCTTGGAACCCTTGAGGCAGGACCATGTAAGCTGTTGGGATTGGAGTGTCTTGATCAGTCCATGAAAAGGCAAAGTTTCTGGTGATCTGGGTGTAAGAGAATGGTGAAGAAGACATCTTTAGGTCTAGGACAGTAAAGGGAGTGGTGGTAGGAGGGATATGAGAGGACACAGTATAGGGGTTTGGCATCACCAGGTGAAGAGGAGTAACCACATTATTAATTCTGAGACCTTGAACTAAATGATAGGAGCCATTGGGTTTGAGTACAGGAAGGAGGAGAGTATTAGATAGTGAGGGGACAGTTTTAAGAAAACCATTGGTAAGGAGGCAAAGAATGATGGACTTGAGTCTCTTTTGATGTTTGGAAGCTATTAGGTATTGGAGAATGTAGCATACAGTATTTTGGAAGGCATGAAAATGTTTAATATATTAAACTTCTTTTGTGAGAAAACCTTATTTAATTTTTGAGAAAACTTTGTCTTTTAACCAATGATCAAATTATTGGGGGTGTCTTTTAAGGAGATTATTGGGGCTCTCCACTGAGGAACAAAGGTTGGCCACCCTCTATTCGTCTATTGAGAATTCTGTCCAACAACAATCTTTCCCCATTTTAATGGTTATTTAATTATAAATTAATTTTGATATTACCTAGACCA
>PVKN010012710.1:0-20447 GCA_004027915.1 Capromys pilorides
GCACAAGTGCCTGCCTGGCAAGTGCAAGGTCACGAGTTCAAACCCTAGTCCCACACAAAAAAAGAAGGACCTCAAAAATTCATTCTTTTAGGGACTGGTAATGCAAAGATATAGGAGAACATGTTAGTTTTTTTGTTGTTGTTGTTGTTGTTGTTTTCTTAAACCAGGCTCCTTCCCACCAATTCCACTACTTTTTTTCTCCATCTGTATCCCAATTACTGCTGGCCTCCCGGTGTGTAGAATTCCACACTTTTCTGGATTTTCTTGTAGCTCATTTTTTTTTTTTTAATAAAGTCTCCTTTTCATCATTACTGGGATGCCTTTTCTCCTTGTACATAGGAGGCATGGTCGGGAAGAGCCTGCACATATCGGTGTGCAATTTCAAGAACAGAAAGCACTCTGCTGCTGATGCCTCATTCCCAGTACTGCAATAAGTAAATGAATAAATATTAGTCAAATTGTTAACAAAGGGTAACTGAAACTGTTAGTTGATTGAAACTGTCGATTTTCTTTTGGAGGAGATGATGGTGGTAGCGATGACGAAGATAATGTTGTGATGAAAATATTTTTCCATTAAGAAATGGCCAGTGGGTTCCTGGCTCTTGTTCCTGGGATTTGGTTTCTAGATCCAAGTGACAAAATAACAAATTGAGGAAAGATGTTCACGAGGGATGAAAGAACTTTTGGTCCCTTGCTGGCTTTTTATTAACTTCTTATGATGAAAATGTTCAAATCTGCCCAACCCCCACACCCTGGCATCTGGGGTCAATGCTAGTGTCCCCTCACACCAGCTTGCTGCTATTTGCCGCCGCTGAGCCACAGTGGCTGAAAGCTAGTGACAGGCCAGGTTGGAGAAAGCTCCCCAGAACCTTGCTGGAGCCGCAGAGCCCCTCAGACTTTGTTGTAATTTGTGCCTTATCAGCCTAGAGGATCTGGCTTCACAAAATGCTAATGAATCTTAATAAGCACCTGGAAACTCAGGGTGGAGCTGTCTGTCACACGGTACTGTGTCACTTCTCTAAGACTGCGGCTTAGCCACCATTAAGAAGAGATGCCCCAAGCAGGTTAAGTGCTTCGCTTCAAGTTATTTGCAAATCCATTTTCATTTTTTTCAGGCCACCACCCTTGGCAAGTTTAATCATGCTTGTCTCAACTTTCACTGCTCAGAGTGTGGCTGGGGATGGTAGGGGTGGGAGTGGGAATCCAGGGATGCTTTTGGTCCCTGCTACCATGATAGCCCCCCAAACAGCCCAGACAGGGCCGGGGAGATAGCTCATTGGAATAAGTGCTTCCCTGGCAAGCACAAGGTCCTGAGTTCAATCCCTGGTACTGCAAAAACAAACAACCCAAACAGCCCAGACCCACCACTACTTATGCTTGGGGACAGAATAGGGATATTGGGAGAACATCTTGGTTTGCTAGTTTGAAAAGAAATCCCTATTTCAGATTGGAAGGGTGGCATCAGCTCATCCTTTTAGGACTTGGGGTTTCTTGTCTCATTTCCATTGTCACTTTACGGCTCATGTGCTCACGTAGCAAATCTTCATTTTTCTGTTTGGGTCTATCAAAAACCATAAAAATAGCCGTCACCTCCTGCTCGCACTGCTCTGCAGGTTATACAATGTGAACACCCTCGCTGTGCTGGCTGATTTTCAACAAACCCTGAAGAGAGACATAGGCTTACTAGGAGTGGTTTTATTCACATTACAGGAGAGCAAACCGAGGCCCCTAGAGAGGTTAAGCTACTTGCTTAAGGTCATCCAGCAAAAAGAATCTGGGTTTATCATCCAGTGGCTGACTGAAACATATCTTTCCATTATTTACTACAGCTTCCTCTGCTCACCCTATTCCCATTCCTTCAACTTTGGGAAGGGAGCTGCAGACCTAGCCCAAAGGGTCAGGGCAGGGTGGAGAGAGGCAATGGTGTTTGTTATGGACTGGATGGAGAAGGCCAGATAAGGGGTTCGGTGAAATACTCATCCCCTTTCTGTGAATTAAGTCTGAGTGTGGTCAGTTTGTTTGCCAAATAGCAGACTCTCAGGTATTGCATGGAGGTTACCTCAGAATCCTACCAGCCTTGGGCTCCTAGCTTTGGGGAAGAATCCTACTTTAAGACTTGTCCAGGGTCAGTGGGTACATGCCTATAATCCCAGCACTCGGGAAGCTGAGGCTGTAGATGGATGAGGCAAGAGAATCTCAGTGAGCTCAATTCTGCCTGTAGTCCCGTTCATCTTGGACTTGCTGGGAGACCCTGTCTAAAATCAAAAACCTTACATATAGCCCAGGTTTGGGGCCTGGGATGTAGCTCGGCTATCGTATGCTTGCCTAGTGCACAGGAGGTCCTGCGTTCCATCCTCAGGATGAGAACGAGAAAAGAGAAGAAAAACAACAACAATAAAAATCACCCCGAACTCGGAATTTAAGAAACAGGGTCTCTCCAGATACAGGAAAAGCCAACAGTGTAAGTAAGCAGCATCTCATGTGAAGGACTCAGGAGAATCTTTAAATCACCTCTCCTCATGTTAAGTCTTGCCTTAAGACAGAATCTCACTATGTAGCTAGGGCTGGGCTCGAAAGCACAATGTTCTTGCCCTAGCTGTGAATTGAAGTGCTACCATTCCCTGCTAACGTTTGTTTTTCTATGGGACCTAGGGCTTTAGGCATGTTAGACAAGCACTCTACAGCTAAGCCACATCCCTAACCCAAGTCTTGGTTCTTCCTTGGGATCTTAACACAAGACAGATGAGCAGGAGAAAAGCACAGACCCTTCATTCTTGCACGGAAGTGGGCACCCTCACAAGAGAGTGAGGGAAGACTAAAATGTCCAAAGCTGAAAGCGTCTGTCCTTGTAGACAGCAGTAAGTTTTGTGGGGAAACAAGACAGAAGGGCCTGGGCTAGGGGCAGTTAATTCCAACGGAGAATTATCGCTGGGAGATAATGGAGGGATGTAAAACTGGTGGTGGAGGAGGGTTCTTTTAACAAGTTTATGCAGATCCATGCTGCATCAATTCCCAGTCACCGGTGACAATGGCTTTTTCTGCTGGTACAAGGATGCCAGCTTTCTCTCAGGAGAGCCGATAGCGGGCAGTGTGGAAGGAACCACACTTAGGATAGACTGGCTCACAACTATTTAGTTGAAGAGCCATATTTTAGGATAATTCCCTAAAATTCCGGTATCCATCAAGGGCCAGTCACAGATATGGTTTATTAGTTATGAGATGCCAGGTAATTTCTTAACCTTCCTGATTCTTGGTTTCATTTTCAAAGTGGGAATGATCATGATTCGCCTCCACACCAAGTACTGTCCTACCGAGGACTTTTGCTTTCCGATATGTTTGTAAGAGTGGCCTCTGGTGGAAGAAATTAAAACTGCCGCCCGGGAGCTGAGCAGCTCAGGGGCTTCCAGCGAAAAACAGGAGCCTCCCTAACGCAGAGGCGTCTAAGCCTCGTCAAATAAGGATAACAGGAATTTTTATAAAATAACGGTTCGAAACAATAGAAATTCCACTGGATGAATCAGTGGCAGTTATTTTATTTTTGAGACGGACTCTGTCGTGGCAGTTATTTTAAAAGAAGGAAACTAGGCTAACTTCAGAGTTTTCCTAGAATGAACTGTCTTGTAAAGTGTTCGCTCTGCTTGAAAGGCACTTTGTTATATTTTTGTCTTTTTTGTTACTTGGCTGATGAAGTGATTGAGGCACCATGCTGCTGAAGTTGACCCTGAATTCCTGGGTTCCAGCAACCCTCCTGCCTCATCCTGTAGGGGCACACCGCCAGACGGTTAGGAAGGTTCTAGAGCCAGGTTTCATGCAGTGTGGCTCCTTTGAGGCCGAACTCAGATGCCTCTACCTCAGAGCTACCCCGCCCCCACTCTCCATCCAATATGCATTATCCCCCAGCTCCCCCCCACCGTGCAATCACCTTGCCAATAATCAGCTCTCAATAAATATCGCAGGCTACGCACGGTCTTCTGTGTAGTGCTCATGGGGGCCGCAACAGTGATTAGCCCAAGATACATTTAGTTTTTAACTTAAAAAATTTTTATTTGACAAGCTTTAATATGGTGTTTATTATGTGCCAAGTACTATTCTGTGAAT
This sequence comes from Capromys pilorides, assembly GCA_004027915.1. Classification (NCBI taxonomy): domain Eukaryota; kingdom Metazoa; phylum Chordata; class Mammalia; order Rodentia; family Capromyidae; genus Capromys; species Capromys pilorides. The sequence continues at coordinate 4,099 of PVKN010012710.1, forward strand.
AATAAAAATAAACCTGTCAGTTACTATTAGGTAGTTGCTGTTGTTACCCTCATTCTACCGATGGGAGGTTGAGGTACGGAGAGGTTAAATAACTTCTCAAAGAGCTAATATAAGTACTACAGCTACAACTTGAACCTTGGGTTTCATGAACTATTATGCTATGCTGTCTTTTTCTTGATGTCTGCCACTATTTCTTGATTGCTTAAATGCATACTGTTTTATTTGAATGTGGACTATAGCATCTTCTGTACCTGGGCCTTTGTCTTTTGGACACAGTGGGTGTCTGTACCCTGTCTCGACTGTTTCACGTTCTATTTTCATATTGGCAAGAGCAGTCTGAAGCAGGGGTCCCTTTTCTGTTGTTTCTATTAGAGAAAATTAGCTTTCTATTTCTTGACATAATTTTCACTGAACAACTAGATTTTAAAAAATCAAAATAATTGTACAGAATGTTAATGACATGGATTCCAGGGTTAACTTTGTTGTGTCACCTGAGCATGGTTTGTTTTGCTTGTGCTTGATTTGCATGAGCTGGACTTTTGTGGGTGTACTAAGTTTGCTTTTTGGAGAAGAATGCTCTTGGCTTACATCTGCTCCTAATCACTGTACTTTCTGCCTTACAGTGAGTTTTGAAGGATGCACAGGTCGACCAAGAACAGTCTACTATTCTGCCGACTCCCGATTCAAAGTGGGTACAGATGGTGTCGTTACAGTGAAGCGGCCTCTACAGCTTCATAAACCAGAGACCAGTTTTTCTGTCCATGCCTGGGATGCTGCCTTCAGAAAGTTTTCCACCACAGTTACATTGAAGGCAGAGGGAACCCGTCATCAGCAGCACAGCCACCACCAGGATCATGACCAGGTAGGTTGTTCACCATTGCCTTAGGTTATAGCTAATCCGGGTTGCTCTGCCGTCACACATTGGTGTTTGGGCCTGGATAATTATAGGTGGAGGCTATGCTGTGTACTATTTATAGACAATTGGGCAGCATCTCTGGCTTTAACTCAGTAGACACCAGGAACACCTCTGGAGTTGTGACAACCAAGAATACCTCCAGATACTTATGGTGCTACCTGGGCAAGTTGCAAACTCTTCCCTAGGAGAGGACTGTTGGTCTAACTGAACTCTCTCCCTCTCTCTCTCTCTCTCTCTCTCTCTCTCTCTCTCTCTCTCTCTCTCTCTCTCTCTCTCTCTCTTTTTGCCTACCAAGGATTGAACTTAGGGCCTTGTGCTTGCCAAGTGAGTACTTATTCCACTGAGCTATCTCCCTGGCCCCTGAACTATCTCTCTTTGGGCTTGGGAGTGATTTGTTCATTTGTTTTTTTGGTACCAGGAATGGAACTCAGGACCTTGCACTTGCCGGGCAGGTGCTGTGCCCCTGAGCTCTATCCCTGACCCTGGGGATGGTTGTTGAGTGTCAGAACAGGTAGTTATAGCACAGTGGGCAAAGGCACGGACACTGTCTGGGATTGAATTGGCCTCTCTTTGACCACTTGAAATATATATATATTTTCCCCTTCCCTCTTTTCTCCTTTCCTTCATCCCAGCTATTCTTTTCTTTGGAGCAGTTTCTTTCCCTTCCACAATATCTAATATATTGTTCAGATTTTATTTAGTCCTTCACGTCCATTAAGGAGACAACGCAATGTTTACACATGGAGGTCTGATCTGATTTACTTCACTTATGAGTGTGTTCTCTAGTTGCATCCATTTACCTATAAAAGCCTCAAGTTTATCTTTATAGCTGAGTAATACACCGTTGTATAAAAATACTACATCTTCAGAGCCAGCCAGATAGCTCAGTGGATTAAAGTGCCTGCTTAGGTAGATGCAGGGCCTGGAATTCGATCCCTTGTGTGCCGTGCTGGCCCTGCTTCACTGAGACAGTCACTGAGACTGGATGTGGTGGCTCACGCCTGTAATCCCAGCACTTGGGAGGCCGAAAACAGGAGGATCACAAGTCCAATTTGTAAAGTAAGACCCTATAAATAAATTAATTAATTGATACCACATCTTATTAAATCCATTCTTCAGTTGATGGGCATTTGGGTTGTTTCCAAGATTTAGCCCAGAATAACGGCGCACATATATCACTGTGGCCTGATGGTTTCAGTTCTTCTGGAAAAATACCCAGGAGGGGAATAGATGCGTTTCAAGGGACTGATAATCCTAACTTTGTGAGGAATCTCCACACTGATTTCCACAGTGGTTGAGCCAATCTACTCTCTTACTAAGTGTAAAATGTTCCTTTTTCCCACAGCCCTCCAGCTTTTGTTATTGGTTGACTTCTTGATGACAGCCTTTCTTTCTGGAGTGAGCTACAATCTTAGCATTGTTTTAATTTGCATTTTTCGAATAACTAATGTTGTTGAACATTTGCTCATATACTTATTTGCCATTTGTATTTCTTTGAGAAGTATGTATTCATCTCAGATGCCCTTTTTTATTTTTATATTTTTTTACGTACTTAATACAGGGTCTCACTACACAGATCTGACTTACAGTGATCTTGCCTGTTTTTCAGCCTTCCACGTACTGGGATTACAGGCACTCCCCACCGTGCCCAGTCTCATTTGCAGTCTCAGTGTGTCCTGCGGGGGCGGGGCCTGAACCCTTGGACCAAACACCCAGCCCCATTTGTCTGTCTAAGTAGGAGGCACTTTAATCTGCTGAACTATCAGACAGGCCTTTTTTTTTTTTCTTTTTTTCTTTCTTTCAGTTTTTAGTGCAGGGTCTACAGGGTCTCACTACAAAGACTGGACTCGTGATCTTCCTGTTCTCAGCCTCCCAATCCCTGAGATTAGAGGCATGAACCACCACTCTTCTTCTTCTTCTTCTTCTTCTTTTTTTTTTTTTTTTGATTGGGTCTTTGAATTTCAGAGCACTGCTCTTTTTTAAAAAAATTTTTAATTTTATTTATTTATTTATTTTTGTGGGACCGGGGTTCGAACTCACAACCTTGCACTTGCCCAGCAGGCACTTGTGCCACAGAGCTACCTCCCCAGCCCCACAGAGCACTGCTTTTTAAAAAATAATTGTTTATATGTTCTAGATAGAAATCTTTGAGGAACAGTTGACTAATATTTTTTCTGATTCATAAGTTTTGTTTTTATTCTGTTAGATATTTCTTTTGAAGTGTAAGAATTTTTCTTTTCTTTTTTTTAGCGGGACTGAGGTTCAAACTCACAACCTTGCACTTGCCAGGCAGGCACTTGTGCCACGGAGCTATCTCCCCGGCCCCAAATTTTTCAATAAGATAAGATCCCAACTGTTGATTATGTGAAGTATTTCCTATGCAGTTTGGTTTTTGTTCATGAACTCTCTGCCTACCTGTATGTTTTCAAGATTTCTACCTACTTTCTCTTCTAGTAAATTTCCAATAGATGTTTCTGCTTTCAATCTTTATCTATTTGGCTTCAGCTAAGTGCATGGTGATACACGTGTGTATAGTTTTAGTCTTCAGCATGTGTAGAGCCAGTTTTTCCAGCACCATTTATTAAAGAGGCTATCTTGGGCAGGTGAGATAGCTCAGCAGACTAAGCTCCTGCATAGACCAGCACAGGGACCAGGGTTTGATCCCTGACACCATGTGCCATGCTGGTCCTGGCGTGTCAGGGCTGAGTCTTGGCATGGTGGCACATGCCTTTAATCCCAGCCCTGGGGAGGCTGAAAACAATAGAATCACTACGAGTCTGAGCTGTATAGTGAGATCCTGTACCAAAATACATAAAAAATTTTAAAAAATTAGGGGCTGGGGAGATAGCTCTGTGGCACAAGTGCCTGCCTGGCAAGTGCAAAGTCATGAGTTCGAACCCCAGTCCTGAAAAAAAGAAAAAAAAAATTAAAAGGAGGCCATCTTTCTTCCAGTGAACCTGTATGGCCCCTTTGTCAAAGATAAGGTGACTGAATGTGTTTGTAGTTATGTCTGTATCTTTTAATCTGTTTTCTTGATTCTCAGGTCTGTGTTTTGGCCAGTAGCATGCTGATTTTATCGTAGTAGCTTTGTAGTTTATTTTCAAGCCAGGAATTGTGATGCCTCCTGCCTTTCCTTTGTTGCCTAGGATAGCTTTTGCTATTCTAGGTCTCCTCTGGTTCTAGATGAATTTTAGGAATGTTGTCTCTAGATCTGTGAGGTATACTACTGACACTTTGACTGGAATTTCATTGAATCTATATAACAATCTTTGTGGAAGCAACAGTCTCACTTACATCACATTAGTCAGAATCTAGCCTCCTAGCCACCCCTAAGTGCAAATATAGCTTCTTAGAAAAAGGTAGTCTTAAAAAAATACTCTGTAACCCTGCTATCAGCAAGGTGTGATCTTTGCTTTCTCTGTCAATAGGGCAGGTGGGTTTGAATTCATTCACCAAGGCCTGTCTGCTCACTGTGGCTGTACTTTACACCCAATACCAGTAACTCATGGAATCCTAAGAACACTACAGAAGTACTAATGCCTTCACCCCCATTTCAGACCCAAGGACACTGTGGTGGGGAGAATCGCCTCTGTGCTGAGTAAGGAGGCGCCTGGGGTGGATTCAAAGCCAAGCAGCCCAGCCTTTGACCTGGGTTGGCTGCCTCTGCAGGAGGGTAGGGAGGGCAGAGGTGGGTATGCAGGTGTGTGCCTGGACCTGTGGCATGTGTGCACACGTGGCCAGGGCTCAGCACTGGGCAAGCTTCCTGGGATGACACCTGGTCACATTTCATGCCTTTCTTTTGTGTCTTCAGTGAAACTTGGCAAGCAGTGATCAGTGACTAAGAATGAGTATTCTGCTGTGGTATGAGAGAGATGGAAATTTTCTGCAGAAATTTTACTGTTACCACTAATCATTTAAAACACTTAAATAATAATTTGAAAGATATTTTCCTTTCATCTTCAACTCTTATTTCCCTGAGTATAAAGTTATCTTTATGCTAAAAACTATTCAAGTTTCCCAAAGTTTTTTTTTTTTTTTTTTTTTAATTCAGACCCAAAGGCCAGCGAGATGGTTCAGTGGTCTAAAGCGCCTGCTTAGGAAAGCTTAGGCAGTCACAGGGACTGCGGTTTGATCCCCGGCACCACATGCTATGCCAGCCCCACCACCAGGGCAGGCTGAGTCAGCCATAAAATAAATAAAGAAAGAAACAAGCGAACAAATAAATTTAAAAAATAAAAATTAAAATTAAAAAAAAAAAATTCAGACCCAAAAGTTAGAACAAATGGTATCTTTCTAGATATGATATGATGAGTGTCATAGGTTGTGTCTAGATGTCACCCCACAGCCTCATGTCATAGGTGGGGCTTTTCCAGAGATGGCTGGTTCAAGAGTGTGTGACTCTAGGGTCGACTCATGGTGCAGTGCTAGGATCAAGGGCACTAGGATTAAGGGTGGGTTTGAGCTCTTTGCAATGGTGCTGCCCTGGGGGACACTCAACTTCCTAACTGGCAAAGACGTGCATTGTTTTCTGCCTTGGCTGTTCCTTTTGGAGGATATACATAATTTGTTGTTGAGAAGAAGAACATGTGTTGTTCGAACCCTAACTGCCCTCAGAAGGTTTGAGGTGCTGACCACCTAAGTTGCATGCCTGTGTCATCTCTTGAGTTTGCTCATTTGTTTCTCATCTCCTTCCTTTTCAGGACAATTCCCCTGGAACACAGCCAGAAGTGATCAAATTTCCCAGCTTCCACCACGGCCTCAGAAGGCAAAAGAGAGACTGGGTTATCCCACCCATCAGCTGCTCAGAAAATGAAAAAGGCCCATTTCCTAAACCGCTGGTTCAGGTAGAGAAGCAAATTTTCTATTTCTCTGGAAGGAATTAGGCAGTGAAGGCACGAGGAGCAGAAAGGAAAATGATGCAACATCAGGATCTTGCCAATTCTCTTTCTTTCTGCTTTTTCTTCAGATCAAATCCAACAGGGACAAAGAAACTAAGGTTTTCTATAGCATCACTGGCCAAGGAGCTGACACCCCCCCTGTTGGTGTGTTTATTATTGAAAGAGAAACAGGATGGCTGATGGTGACAGAGCCTCTGGATAGAGAAACCATTGCCAACTACACGGTGAGTATCTTGGAAACTTGCTGACCATGGTATAATATCTGTCCAGAAGTTTTCTGGCCAGTCAATCCATTGGATTCCCAGAACAGATGCCATGGGTATTTGAGAAGTTTTACTTGACATCTTCTGGCCTATTAATAAGGTGAAATGATATAACCTGGGAAAATTTGGCATTTATTCTTGATTAAAAATGATAAAGGCTGAGTGAGGTGGCTGTACACCTGTAATCCCAGTACCCAGGAGGCAGAGGCAGGAGAAACGCTGTGAGTTTGAGGCCAGCGTGGACTACAAAGTGGTTCAAGGCCAGCCTGAACTGGACAGTAAAACCCTATTTTCAAAAAAGTGGTAGAGGACCAGCCAAATAATTCAGTGGATTAAAGTGCCTGCCAGCAGGCACAGAAGCCAGGGGCTCCGTCCCTGGGCCTGCCATGCTGGCCTTGCCCATGGGATGCAAGGAGACAAGACTGGGCGTGGTGGCACGCCTGTAATCCCAGCTCTTGGGAGGCTATAAACAGGTAGATCACTATGAGTCTGATCTAGTAGTGAGACCCTGAACACCCCATAGACCCTTCCCTGAAAATACAAAAAAGAAAAAGAAAGAAAGAAAGAGGCAAGTCTTCATGTATTATCTGTAAGTCGATTCTGGGAACTGGAAGTTCTTTAAGAGGATAATGATGCTGGGGAACCAGAACCATTGCTGGCAGTGGTAAAAACATGAGCTTAAGGAAGAGGGAAGCAATACACTGGTGCCAAATGCATGAAAATCTGAATGAAGCACTTGGCTGGAGTGGCCAGGGCAAACGTCAGCCCAAGTAAAATAATATTTTTAGGCATCTATCTTTGTCTCTCATCCTGATACACTAGTCTTCTGTATGGGAAATGGGATGTCTGACCCAGTGGGTGTTCCCTCCAGGCCGTGGGTCTTAACTCATCATAGTCTCACTGAAGCTGCAGCTTTGGGGTCTCATAGGAGGAAGGAGTAGAGGCCAGATAGCACCCACTACTCTAGAAGGACGCCCTCGCCACACCCACACCCCTTCTTCCTCACCAGGGCCCAGGTAACCTTCATTTCACTCTTGCAGCTCTTTTCTCATGCTGTGTCATCCAACGGGAATGCAGTGGAGGATCCCATGGAGATCGTGATCAAAGTGACAGATCAGAATGACAACAGGCCTCGGTTCATCAAGGAGGTGTTTGAGGGATCTGTCATGGAAGGTGCTCTTCCAGGTATGCCCAGTCACAAGGGCCTAATGCCTAGAAAGACACTTCAATTCTGTTTGAGTCTGTGGTGTGTTTGGACTGGAGTCTGGAGCTCAGGTCACTGGGTTTGGCGATTTATGTGGATACCATTTCTTTAGAAGTCACTCCATGTGTCTGTGTATATGCAGGTTGTGCTTGGGTGTCACTGTACCCAGCTGCTGCTTACTAAATGTTCTGAATACTAACTTTTTGTTAGTCATGTGTTAGAAGTGTTTTTTTTTTGTTTTGTTTTGTTTTGTTTTCCCACCTTGAAGACAATGTTTCTAACAACTGTTCTTCCTAACCAAGTTATGGCTGAGAAGTCGATTGTGGAGAATTCTGGGCTTTGTTTTTTTTTTTTTTTTTCCTATTTTATATATTATCTAACTCAGTGTAAGACATGGCAAGATGTTTTAGTTAGAGGTAATTTTTTTCACAGCTCTCTTCTTCCCCTCCAACTCTCACCTAAAAATGTGTGTTTGAGTTCTCTGAACACAGTTCATGGTGGAATGCTTTTTTCCTCCACTGGCAATTTGGTGAGAATTCTGCAAACTAGATTGTCAGATTGTAGACTAATTGTCAGATTGACAAAGATCTGACAATCTGACAAAGAATTCCTAGGCCCTTCCTTTTGTAACTCAGGGCAGAATGGGGCGGGGCAGTATTAAACGGTTCCCAAAATATAACCATTTAATAAACTTCCTGTTCTCCAATGCTTCCAGGAACTTCTGTGATGCAGGTGTCAGCCACTGACGCAGATGACCCTAACACCTACAACGCTGAGATTGCTTACAGTATCCTCAGCCAAGAGCCCACATTGCCTCAAAGTGAAATGTTTATCATCAACCCGACCACAGGGGTCATCAGTGTGATCACCACCGGGCTGGACCGAGAGGTCAGGACACAGGGGTCATAAGGATTCAGCCGGAGATAAAGGCAAATGCTTTTTTGTGAAGTCCCATGGACAGTGTCCAACTCTGCCAAGACCAGTAGTCAGTCAGTGTAGTGGTCTAAGCTTTGCATCTAAATATCTGCTCAAAGATTCTCTGCCTAGATGCCTAGAGAGACTGGCAATTAAATAGATGGTCAAATATTCTGGTTCTGTAGCTGTAAGAGACTGGACTGGGCCTGAGCCAGCTACTGGCACTAGTCCTGACTCAAGTGTGTTTGATCTCTTTGCAGAATTATCCCACATATACCCTGCAGATTCAGGCTGCTGACCTTAACGGTGAAGGCTTAAGCACCACAGCAAAAGCTGTGATCACAGTGACGGACGTCAACGATAATCCACCCATCTTCAACCCAACCACGGTAATTCTGCAGTGCCCTGCAAGGTTTCCAAAGCAGGGTCTTTTGTTGCTTATGAACCAAGTGGGTGTTTGTTTATGTTACCAGGGATCAAATTCAGGACTTTGTGCTTTCCAAGCAGGTGCTTAAGCCGCCGAGCTATGTCCCCAGCCCTCACGAACTAAGTTTTATAACTGCTCAAGAGTGAACTCTTTGAAAGCTCATCCTTAGACTAGCTAGTGAATGTTATGATCAAGCAAAGACGGAAAGGAGGAAGGCTGAAATATTTTCTCAGCAATGTGTGACCCTGAATAAAGAAGCAGCTCCAAGCACAGGCAGAATTGAAAAACAGCCAATAGTAAATTATGGTGAGCCAAATAAGACCAGGTCTTGCAGGACCTTCTAGGCTGGGGTAAGAATTTTAGAATTTGTCCTGAGTACAAAGAGACATTGTCAAAGGGTTTGAAGCAGGTTATAATGCCCAGGTTTATTTTTATGAAGATTATTGATAAAGAATGGATGAGGGCTAGGGGAAAATAGCATACGTAACCTTAGCGTACTTGAGTAAGAATCCTGGTTAGAAACCGGGCCATATGTGTTGAGTAGCTGGGGCAGTCGTGGACAGCCTTGGAAAGCTGCTTCAGGTACTTGTGGAAGAGATGCATAAGTACCAGCGCCCTACTGACAGGAAATGAGGTCCTACTTCTAGAGCACAGACTTCAGCCCAGTTCAGGCCCATTGCCCGAGCTCTCCTTATTACGTCTGCTCCAGGCTTGGGCTCGGACTGGATTCCTTCAGCCCCAGCCCTGCCTCTGCTCTCAGTGTCAGGGTGTCCTTAGTGACCCATCTTCTCCTTTGCTCTGCAGTACGAGGGTCAGGTGCCTGAGAACGAGGCCAACGCTGTCATCACTACGCTTACAGTGACTGATGATGATGCCCCCAATACCCCGGCTTGGCAGGCCGTGTACACCGTACTAAATGATCCTGACAAGCAGTTCATTGTCACCACAGACCCGATAACCAACAACGGCATTCTGAAAACAGCTAAGGTTTGTATGTGCCTGGCAAGACGCCCAGCAGGACACCCCAGCAGCTGCCCGCTCTTGTCCCCAGCCTCTTTGCAGAGGCAGATTAGCATGAGAAGGGTAGAAGAGGGTTGGTTCTCCCAGGCTGGGGTGGGCTCATCTCTTATGGGTGGTAGGATTTTACTTAAATTGAACCAGAACATTTTGCCTTCCCATAGTTTCCTGGCCTTGGCAATTTTGCTGGATGATGATGACTTTAGTTTTTTGTCTTTTTGAGACAAAGTGTTGCTGTACAGTTTAGGCTGGCCTTAAACTCACTGTGCAGCCCAGGCTGGCCTTGAGCTCACAGAAATCCTCCTGCCTCATCCTCCCAAGCGCTGGGATTACAGGTGTATACCACCACACCTAGCTGCTGGACTATTTTATTTATTTATTATTATCATTATCATTATTATCATTGTTGATGGTACCAGAGATTGAACTCAGGATCTCGCGCTTGCCAGGCAAGCACTAATTCCACTGAGCTATCTCCCTGACCCTGCTAGAGTATTTTAGAAGTGGTACAAGTATAACTTTTTTGAGAAATGTCCTAGAAACTTGAAGTAGTGTTAGGTGAGTCATTGAAGGTAGTCTGAAATACGGCTGCCTGGCACGGCTCCAGAGCTTGACTTTCTCTTTAGTAAGTGAGTAGACATGTTTGAAGACCACTGGTATATTACCAACCCAAAACAATAGTTAAGGAGTTTTAAAAGAATTTTTTAAATTAACATTAACTATTTCTCGTATTTATTTTTGGTATGGTGCTAAGGCTCAGACTCAGCACACTCACTATATTAGGCAAATGTTCTACCATTGACCCACACATATACTCCTACCTGCTAACGCTTTATCTTTTGTTTTGCTTCTTTTTGGTTGTTTTGAGGCAAAGTCTTGCTTTGTAGTTCAAGCTGGACTTGAACTCACTATGTAGCCAGGTTGGCCTTGAGCTCATGGCAATCCTGCCTCAGCCTCCCAAGTGCTGGGAGTACAGGCATGTACCTCCACATTTGGTTTGTATTTGATTTTTTAACCTTATTTTTTCCGCTCTAGGGCTTGGATTTTGAGGCCAAACAGCAATACATTCTACATGTGACAGTAACAAACGCAGTCCCCTTTGAAGTGATTCTTCAGACTTCCACAGCCACTATCACCGTAGATGTGCTGGATATCAATGAAGCCCCCATCTTTGCGCCCCCCGAAAAAAGAGTAGAAGTACCGGAAGACTTTGGGGTGGGCTTGGAAATCACATCGTACACAGCTCGGGAGCCAGATACATTTATGGAACAGAAGATTACGTAAGTGTGCAGGTTCTTTGACCTGCAGCAAGTGGGCATTGTGATGTTTATATTACCTTTCTATCTGTCCATCCATCCATTCAGCTGGTCTCTCTATCACAGTCATGTGTCAATGACAAGGACACATTCTGAGAAATGTGTTCTTGGCCAATTTTATCACTATGGGAACATTATGCAAACTATGACCACTGGGCAGCATAATCTTATAGAACCACTCTTATGAATGCTGTTTGCCATTGACCAAAATGTTGTTATAAAGCCCATGACTACATTTAGTTGACCACGTTATACCGTCATTGGGTTTTATAAAATACTCTCTCCCTCTCTTTTCCTATTTCCCTCCCTTCCTCCTCCCTCCCTCTTTCTCTCCCTTCTTCTCTCTTTCTCTCCCTCCCTCCTTTTCTCTGTTCCCTCTTTAATATTTTTTTTCTGTATCCTCACATCTTTTCCATTCTTTCCATTGTTGGCCATTTCTCTCTTTGAGATCTCGAAATATAGTTGGGATGTCATTTGAGGGTTTGCTGTTTGAGAGGGGGGGCTCATTTTGTTGCCCAAGCTGATCGCGACACCTGGGTTCAAGTGATCCTCCCGCACCTCAGCCCCTGAGCAGCTGAGGCTATCGTATGCCCTACGTGTGCAGCTGTAGGAATGAATCTTAATTTTCATAAGTGGTCTTTTTAGACTTGAAGGCACATCTGTAATGTCATCTCGGGCCAGAGATGTTGAAAACATGCCAACCAACTACAAAAAAAAAAAAAAGATAAAAGTGAAGGACAATAATATGCCTTGGGTTGGATGGTGTCCAGGCTGGGTTGATAACCCAGCTTACTTTAGTGAAGTAAGTAGTTTAAAGCATCCCTTCAGGCAAGTTTGAAGACCACGCCTTAATAGTATTCGTAGAGACCCTTTATCCCTGGAACAATTCATTGCTTTGCACTTCTGAGGAAGTGAGGACAAGCACAGAACTCTCCAGAGAGAGCTCTTTCCTTGTCACATTTCCTAACTTCTCTTTCTGAGCCCTCCCACTACACTGATAGCAATAAGTGGGCAGTATTCTGATTTTCATGTCTTTATTTCTGCTGATTAACTTTTTCTATCTAGTATTCCTAATAAGTTGTGGCCTAATAGGATTCTCTGCCCTAGCAAATAAAGCTTTTTTTTTTTTTTCTGTAAACATCCAAAAGAAAATTTACTTTCCCTCCCTTTTGCTATTAGACATTAACAGTACAACCCATTTCCACATCAGTGTCACCGTAAATCTCCAGATGTTAGTGGTCAGAGGTCAGGCTATTGTAACCTTTGAGAACTACTATAACTTTGGGGAAAACTAGCCTGGCGAAGTCTGCTTTTACAAATAAATAAGAATTGCGGAGCTTGGGGAAACAGCTTAGTAGAACAAGCGTTTGCCTGGTAAGTGTAAAGGCCTGAGTTCAATCCCTGGTCCCACACAAAAAATTTTAAAAAAAGAATTGCAAAGTATAGCAATTACTATTATATATAGTAATGGTAAGCATTGCTTTGGAGGAAAATTACTCTTAGAGGCTAAATTCATTAGATGAGGTTAGGCATGGTGGTGCACAACTTTAATCCTAGAACTCAGGAGGATGAGGCAAGAAGCTCACCAAGGCCAGTCTGGGCCACACAGCAAATCTGAGATCAGCCTAGAGTACGTAGCAAGACCCTGTCAAGGGAGGAATGGAAGGAAAGGGAAGAAAAGAGAAGGGAGGGAAAGAGAAAGTTAGTGGGTGAATGGGATACTCTCAAATTATTTCTTTCTAGATTATAGATTAATTAAAAAGGGAGTGGGGAAAAGGTGCCTTTACTGTAGTCGATTTTCTTCTTATCCAAGTGGTCAAAGGTAACATTACCCCCCCCCCCCAAAAAAAAATAAAACAACAACCCAGACTGTTATCATTTGCCTCCTAATATAATATACCAAGGAAGATATCCCACACCACCCAAAAGGATAACCTGGATCTAATTGTGAGGGAACCGTCAGACCAACCCCCTATTGAAGGCCATTTATAAAACAACTGGTGTACATAATCCCAGAAGATGAGGGTCAAAAAAAGAGAAGAAACCTAAAGAATGGTTTCCAAATTAATGGAAACTCTAGACAACCCAACCAAAAGGCAGATTGTGATGCGTTACATCATTGGAGAACAATCTGAATACTGTGTCCTTCTCCTCATGTGTGTGCGTCAACATACAGGTTGAGAAAGTGTGGGAAAATATTAGCAATGGGCAAATCGATGTCTGGGGATGTAGCTCAGTAGTAAGAACAGCTTCCTAGTATGGGAGGTTGAATCCACACCACCCCTAAAAGCAAAGAAGGGTAAGTGTAGGCGAAAGGGATGTACATGTATAGTGATCATACTATTCTGGCAACTTTTGTAGAGGGTTGACAAACATCCAACTAAGAACACTAGGCCAAGCATGGCAGCAGATGCCTAGAATCCCAGCACTCTGTAGGCTGAGGTACAAGGATCTCAAGTTCAAGGCCAATCTGGACTGTGTAGTGAGACCCTGTCTCCACAAAAAGAAAAAATGATCACACCTACTCTGGAGGCTGAGGCAGGGGGATGGCAAATTTGAGGCCAACATGAGAAAACTCTGCCTCAAAATAAAAATGTAAAGAAAGACTGGGTGTGTCACTGAGGGGCATAACCCTTGCCCAGCTTGTTTGAGGCTCCCTAGGTTCAGTCTTCAAAACTCTCCAAAACCAGCCAAATGAATAAACCACAAACAAAAACACTGGAAGTAACTCTATAAAGGAACAAGAACTCGGCCTTCTCAAGCTCAACACTGCTTGTTGTTCCCATGCTAAGCCACAATGTGTGCCTTGGCAGGTATCGGATTTGGTGGGATGCTGCCAACTGGTTGGAGATTAATCCAGACACTGGTGCCATTTTCACTCGGGCCGAGCTGGACAGAGAGGCCTCTGATTATGTGAAGAACAGCACGTACACAGCATTGGTCATTGCCACCGACAACGGTAAGGACACCTGTGTGGCCTGGGCGGCCTTGGCCTCCACCCCTATCAGAGAACTGAGTTTATTTATTTATTTATTTTTTAATAATAAATGCCTTAAACAAGGCATTCTCAGTGTTCACCATCTCAAGGCACAGGTCTTTTGGGTCAGGCTGACATTCCTTTTCACCTGTGGTTCTCTGCACCTGAGCCCCACTCATTCCCTCACTCATTTCCTGTAGGACCTTGGTTTCTATCCCACACCCATGGCTGAATATCTGTGTGATCTTAGGTTGTATGTCCATCAATTCCCCTGTCTAATAGAGTGATAATGCAAACTTGATTCAATAAGTTAATTTATGCAAGTGGACCTAGAACAGTCTCTGCGATGCGCACTGCAAGGGCTGTACTTTTCAGCATCCTCAAGGCTAAATCCTTCCAGGCTTTCTGTATATCTGAATACATTAAGATACCTATAGAAATATGTTCATCCACAGATGAATGGGTAAAGGAAAAGTGCTAGTTAGCCACAGTGGAGCACTACTCTGTGATAAAGGATAAATTCAAGTCATTTTAGGAAAACGGATGTACCTTATTAGGTGACATGAATCAGGTGCACAAGCTGAAGTATTGCATGAAAAAACCCAAAGTATAAGTAAGTTATAGAACAAAATAAAGATAGGAAGCAGGAGACAGATCTTTTGCAAATGGGAAGGAGGCCAAGAGATGGAAAGGAAGTGGAGAAGTAAAAAAAAGAAATTAAGATGCATCATGAACCAGACGTGTTGGCTCACACCTTGGGAGGCTGAGACAGGAGGATCAGTGAGAGTTAGAGACCAGCCTGGGCTACAAAAGTGAGCTCAAGGCCAGCGGAACTGCATAGCGAGACTCTGTCTCAAAAAAAAAAAAAAAAAAAAAGACGTGTCATGTACACACATGTACTAAGTCTCCAAGATGAGTATAAATTTTTTTATATTTAAATTTTTATTTTAAAGAGTAAAAATAGCAAGGGCCGACAAGATACTCAGTGGTCTAAAGCACCTGCTTAGGCAAGCTTAAGCAACCACAGGGACCTCAGTTCGATCCCCAGCACCACATGCTGCACCAGCCCCACCCCCAGGGAATGCTGATCTGGCTATAATATAAATAAATAAATAAATAAAGTTTAAAAAAAAAGTAAAAATAGCAGAAACAAAGATAGAAAAAGAGTGACAAGCAAGAGTACATATAGTACAGAATTTCAAAATGAGACCAAAAACTTAACAATGGTTGTATTATGTATACTGAGTGTAATTTTTGCATATTATAAACACTAAGGGCTGGCCAAATAACTCAGCGAATGAAAGCACCTACAAGCAGGCACAGGGGCCGGGGGTTTGATCCCTTGGCCAGCCATGCTGGCCCCGCCCCCAGGGCGTGCTGAGATGGCAATTGAGACTGGACATGGTGTTGTGTATCTATAATCCCAGCACCTGGGAGGCTGTAAACAGGCAGATCTCTAGGAGTTTGATCTAGTAGTGAGACCCTGAACACTCTGTAGACCCTTCCCTAAAATAAATAAACAAGCACATACTAACAAAAATAATAATTTAAAAAGGAATATAGTTTAATATATTTTGTAAATTTTTTTATATGGTTTTATTATCGACAACATTCTACATAATGCCTAATGTTTTAAAGTTATGAGGTAAAACTTAGTGATAGTATTTGCCAAGCGAGTACAATGCCCTGAGTTTCATTCCTAACACTGTAAAAATAAAATTAAATCTTTTAAAAATGTAATTCCCCTAGTACTATGGATCCAATCTATGGGCTCTACACCTGATCCACATCCTCAGCCTATTTTGTTTTATATTTTGTAACCCAGCCTTCCTAAATTGCTTGGTAGAACTTGAACTTTTGATCTTCCTGTCTTGTCTTCCCTCAGCATTGGGCTACCATGCCCAAGGCCCATCTCTTAAGACAGAGGTGGTGGAGCACTTACCTAAGTGCGCATTGGCCCCTGGGTTTGAGTCTCTCCATTGGACGTGCAAGTCACCCTTGCACATTACCGGCCTATCTCTTTTTCATAAGTATGTTGTCTGGGTACAGCATAATTAATCATTCACATATCTCAATGGATGCCAGGTACATGTCCCTTTTCACAAGTATTTGCCTGATGCCAGGGGTGGTGGCACGGGCTTATAATCTCAGCACTTGGGAGGCTAAGGCAAGAGGATTGCCAGGAGTCCAAGCCCTCCCTGGGCTATGCAGTGATTTCAAAACCAGTCAAGTGTTTTCCTTAACAGATGCAAAATTACTTTATTTTCTTTTTTTATTTTTTGAGAGAGTCTTACTATATAGTTCATGCTAGCTTTGAATTCACTGTAGTTCAGGCTGACCTTGAACTTGTAGCAGTCTTCTTGCTTCAGTCTCCTGAGTTCTGGGACTACAGGGAGATTTCTATTTTTTTTTTTTT
>PVKN010012711.1:0-20517 GCA_004027915.1 Capromys pilorides
AGGGGGATGGGTAGGATTCTGTTACACTAACGGTTTGGTAGCCCTCAGTTAATCTTAGGACAGCCGTCAGGTGCAGAGAGATTGACTATAGCGACTGGTAGCTTAATGGTTTAATCCCTAGCCCAGCGGGATGGGGGACTGAATATAAATGTTGGATATTGCCTCCTAGAGTCACTAAGAGCACACCCTCCAAGTCACACTGCTTGGCTTGGTCATTTGAGATGTTTTAGCCTCAGTTTTCCCATCTTTAAAATGGGGATAAAACAGCACCCATCTCCTAGAGTGGTTATGAAGATCAAAGTGACTTTGTACCCATTGTCCTTGACATGGTGCACAGCTCGTTAATCAGTGACTTGTGCAAGTGGAAGCCTTCAGCCTTAGAAACCTCTGGAGAGCACAGAATGTCGCCTGTAGCCTATTCCTAAGAAGCTACCATCATAAAATGTTACATATAGAAGTCTTACGTTTCCTATGTACACCTATACATATCCTTCATTAAAGTCTGGACATTTTCCCATGCCACTGAATAGTTTCCTGAAAGCATTTTTATGACACATACACCTAGTTGTTTATTGTCTGGATTTTACCCAGTTTTTTTTTTTTTTTTGAGACAGGGTCTCCCTATGCAGTTCAGGCTGGCCTTGAGCTCACTTTTTGTAGCCCAGGCTGGTTTCAAACTCCCACCAACCTTCCTGCCTCAGCCTCCCAAGTGCTGGGACTACAGGCGTGCGCCACCACAGCCCGACCTGCCTGGTTGTTTTTTTTCATGGTATAAACTTCATGACAAACGATCTTATATCTCCATGCATCTTCTGGGTTGTTTCCTTAGGATAAATTCCTGGAATGGAGAAACTGCTGAGTCAGAGGGCCTGTGTGCTAGGGGAAGAGAACGATGCTGTTCCTCCCCGAGGGGCTGGGGAGCACCCAGAGAGGCAGGCTCCATGCCTGCCTGCTCCCAGTGGCGCCTGCCCTCCGGGTGATTCGCGTGGAGGCAACAGTTTCTCTCGCAGTCTCTGTTCTCTTTGTTTTTCTTTCCTTCCCCTTTGTTTCCCTTCTTGGTTTTCTGCCAAACAGCCCCTTGTGAAAGGACTGCCTAATTAACCCCGTGCTAATTAACAATTTAAAATTACACAGTGCAACTGTTCATGTTTAATTCTCTGGGAGCTGGAGCAACAGCGGGAGCCCCCTCCCCTGCCTCATCACCGTACCCCTCCCGTCCCTCCCGGAACTGTTGGGTTTTCCCCAGCCCTGTCTGCTTCAATGCATACCTTCTTATTTCTGTAGCCTTTCTCTTTAGTTTACAGAGAGAGACAGATACTGTGCCTGATGGGGATCCACAGGGCAACAGAAGGGAGTTTTTCTTTCCATTTTTTTGGACAGGGTTTCCCTTTGTAGTTCAGGCAGGTCTTGAACTCGACATCTTCCTGACTCAACCTTGCAAGTATTGGGCTTACAGGAGTCTGCCGCTATGCCCAACTAGCATGGAGAACTTTTTTTTTTTTTGTAGGACCAGGGTTCGAACTCACGACCTTGCACTTAACAGGCAGGCACTTGTGTCACGGAGCTGTCTCCCCGGCCCCACCATGGAGGACTTTTATCCTTCTAAGCAATATTTGAAAAGTAGCGGCTGCATATTTGTAAGGATTCAGGGAGCTGTAAGGGATGGGACTGTAACTTGGAAAATGAACATAGGGGGCTCTTAATGAAGGTGGTAGACTTTTCCTGTACAACATTGCTTGCCAGAGGGCAGATTTCAACTCTAGGGAGGCGAACACGCCCAAGCATGGATGCCAGGAAGATCCCCCTTGTATCTTCACTGGAACTTTGTCATTGGAGAGATGTGCTCTATTAAAATCCAGCTGAATTCTTAAAGAAAAATAACACCATATTCGAGAATTGTGGAGGTTGTGATTTGCTCACCAGGACATTAAAGGGAATTTGTGGGTGTAAGCAGTGGAAGGAAAAGCAGGCTGCAGGAGGGGTAGGGGTGTGTGGGGGGGTGGGGGTTGGCAGGGTCCAGGCACAGAGTCTGGCTTGGGAGAGGCATGTGAACGCTGGCCAGAGGGGCTGCCTGTGAAAGTGCGGGGACCCGCTCGGTTCCCAGGCTGCCCTCTGTAACTGAAGATCATTGATTTTACGGGAAACCATGTTTACAGACAGAGTGCTGATCGACCTGCCGAGTTGACTTCTGCCTCCTTAAGTAAGAACTACCTTTTTCTTATTGACTGGCTGATAAACAGAGTAGGCGCGACTGCAGGCTGGGTGGGAGAGTGGTGGATGCCGTGAGGTCCTTGGGCTGCAGGATGAGGCAGGATGAAGAGGTTTCCTGGTGTCGCTGTGCAGTCCCCCTTGCCCATCGTTAGCCCTGCCCCTGCCTGGGGCTCGTGGGGGGGGAGGGATGAAGCCATCTTTCCCTGGTTACCTAGCAATACAGGTGCCACGCGCAGACAGGCTGGCCACTTGGTAAAGAAGCGAGGCAGAGAGTTTCTCAAGCTGTAATTCTGGTTATCTGGGGGTGGTGGGAAAAGGCAGATTGTGCTGGTGAGGGGAGTTGCTGGGGTCTGCATTTCTCCCAAGCTCCGTGGTGAGGGCAAGGCTGTTTGTCCATGAACCGCATTTGACTTATTAGCAGAATTTTCAAAGGCTCTGCTGTCACCATGGTCAGCTTGAGTGGAAAGGAAGTCCAGGGCAGGCAGCGTGGATCCAGAAATGGGGGTTCTTTTTTTCTTTTTCTTTTTTTTTCACCTGTGCCTTAATAGGCGATGAGTGCTGCAAATGAGTAGCCCCTCCTGTGACCCGTCACGAGCTCTGTCTCCCACAAGTAGACATGGTATCATTTCTTGAAACCTGCTTTGGCATAGAAAATAAAGTTAGGGAGTTTTAAAAAGGCCCAGCCATCGAGCAGGATAGTTTGTGGAAGAGGAGGAGGAAGGAGAGAGCAGAGCAAGAAAAGCCCGCCAATTAATTGGTAAACGCTTGCAGGTTTTTCTGGCCCAGCCCAGGCTGGAGAGGAGATTGGCTTTGCTGTCGATAAACAAGTCCCTGGTGCGGCATCAAAGCTGTTCTCCTTTATCAATCGTGGCCTCCCCTTCCTGCATGTTCCTGTAACTTACCAAGCATTTATGACATTGATTTTACAATCGGGCTGTTAACCCTCCCGCCCCTTCAGGCCTGCCAACCTTTGTGGCCTGAGCTGTCAATCAGATGTCATTTGGCCAATCAGAAGCGTCCTTCAGAAGAGCCACCCTGGATTCTCACCTATATCCCAGCTAAGCCTTGCAAGAAGTCCCATTGCATTTGCTGTTGGGTTTGGGTTAGCGTAGTCATGTCTGTTTCAAATGAACACGTCTTTTCTAACGTACACAGACCTTTGTTGTCACGGAGTCTGAGATTACAAATTGAAAGATGATTGTGTGTGCATGTGTGTTTAAACAAATCACAGTACCGTCTTCCAAAAAGCTATTTCTCCGGAGACTTCTGGTAAACCTGCCTTCTCTATCTTTTCCCGAGGGGGAGCTGTTGGCTCACTGTGTAGTCAAGAATGAGAAATGAAAAAAGAATGAGAAAATGAGGGGTGAGGGGGTGGAGAGAGACAAAACACCGCCAAACCTTCATGTGCTGTGTATGAATGAGTGGTGGGTGGAGGTGCCAAGAATTCTCCAGGAAGGAGGAGCCTAAGAAGGATGGCCAGGGATCTGCAGAGGAAGCATCAAGGCTGCTGAGGTGCTGAGTTGCCTGTAGGAGCAGCGCTGAGGTGGAGGGAAGGCCCCTGTGATGATGTTGTCACAGGAGCCAGGTGGCTGGTGATCTGATGCTGCCTTCCTCAGGGACACAGGGTCTCAGAGGGCAAGTTCAGCTCAGTGGCACTTTGGAGTCGGAAACGGAAAAGCCCCAGGGCTACAGGACAGCTGCTCGGGTAGCAGTAGCGACTAATAACTAAGAGGCAGGTGTGGAACCGGGGCTCCCTGAGCCCAGCTGCTGTCTGGGCTTGCGCTAAGATCCGTGATAGCAAAACCCACCAAGCACGTGGTGAATGGGCTCCCTCCAGACTGGGTGAGGCGGAGCTGCTGCAGGGGGAGTTGGCAGATTGAGAATCTGGTCTTATGCTTTGCACCCGCAGAATTTTAGTCTGTTGGATCCCAGGCAAGGAGTTTCTCTAGGTTGGGGCAGAGGGTATAGGAATTCAGGGACCTGGGCTTGTCTTCTGTTTGGTGAGCAGGGTGGTGTTAAGTTTATTTCGAGGTTTAACTCCTCAATATTATTGCTTGGAAAATGTGACCGATGCTTCCAAGACCTGGAAAGGAAGTTGGTGGCATTGGCCCTCTGGGGGACTTTGGAAGGGTGTCCAGGCCCACGTGCTTGTCTTCTGAGACCTCTGAACTTCTCAAGCTAGACACATGGTCACTCCAAACAGTGATAGTGATTTCTCAAGTCAGTGCGCCTATCCCAGCTTTGCGTTCTTTCCCTGAAGGTGCCAGGCTTTCTTCCTCTGGTCCCTTCTGGGCATTGCTCTGTCCCATAGACAGCATGAGAGCCAGAGTGGCCTCAATGCTGAGAGCTCCTTGGGAGCTGCAGAGCCAACAGCCCCACAGTGTGTGGCTCCCCACCTGAGCACTGCTGGGCCGCGCTGGCAGAGAGTGGAAATTGGAACTGGTCTCTAGGATAGAGCAGCAAGTAGTCTGAAGTCAGAGAGGCAGGCTCCTGATTCCCTTTCTCCAGGCCCCTGGCATGTGTGCTCAGACCCAGCTGTGATGCCCACTGGCCTTGCCACCCTCCGTGCTGGTTGGCTTGGCCCCCCTCTGCCCTGTGAGCTCTGTGTTGTGGGTGTGGACAGAAGCCTTGTAGAGCGCTCCTGGTGCGGGACCTCAGCCTCGGCCCTCCTAACCTCTTTCCTTTCTCTCTCTCTTTCCCCTCTCTCCCTCCTCCCCCCTTGCCTCCGCTCTTCAGGTCCAATCCGTACTGGGTGCAATGAAAGCTCCACGCAGGCCTTACCATGGAAGGCTGTGACTCGCCCGTCGTCTCGGGGAAGGACAATGGGTGTGGTATCCCTCAGCACCGGCAATGGACTGAACTCAACAGCACCCACCTCCCCGACAAACCCAGTAGCATGGAGCAGCCCACAGGCGAGAGCCATGGGCCCCTGGACAGCCTGAGGGCCCCCTTCAATGAGCGCCTGGTGGAGAGCAGTGCGCCCTTGGCCGGGCCGCCCGCCGAGCCGGCCAGCAAGGAGGTCAGCTGCAACGAGTGCTCGGCCTCCTTCGCCAGCCTGCAGACCTACATGGAGCACCACTGCCCGGGCGCGCGTGCCCCGCCGCCCCTGCGAGAGGAGAGCGCCAGCGACACCAGCGAGGAGGGCGAGGAGGAGAGCGATGTGGAGAACCTGGCGGGCGAGATCGTCTACCAGCCCGATGGCTCTGCGTACATCGTGGAGAGCCTGAGCCAGCTGGCCCAGAGCGGGGCGGGCGGCAGCAGTAGCGGCAGCGGGCCTCTCCCCTCGCTCTTCCTGAACTCGCTCCCTGGGGTGGGGGGCAAGCAGGGGGACCCTTCGTGTGCTGCACCCGTCTACCCGCAGATCATCAACACTTTCCACATAGCCTCATCCTTCGGGAAGTGGTTTGAGGGCTCAGACCAGGCCTTCCCGAATACCTCAGCCCTGGCGGGGCTCAGCCCCGTCCTGCACAGCTTCCGCGTTTTTGACGTGCGACACAAAAGCAACAAGGATTACCTGAACAGCGACGGTTCTGCCAAAAGCTCCTGTGTATCCAAAGATGTTCCCAACAATGTGGACCTGTCCAAATTCGATGGCTTTGTGCTCTACGGCAAGAGGAAGCCCATCCTGATGTGCTTCTTGTGCAAACTCTCCTTTGGGTATGTCCGTTCGTTTGTGACCCATGCGGTACACGACCATCGAATGACCCTGAGTGAAGACGAGCGGAAAATTCTTAGCAATAAGAACATCTCCGCTATCATCCAAGGGATTGGCAAAGACAAAGAACCCCTTGTAAGTTTTCTGGAACCAAAAAACAAAAACTTTCAACACCCTTTAGTTTCCACAGCTAACCTCATAGGCCCCGGACACAGTTTTTATGGTAAATTTAGTGGCATTCGAATGGAAGGGGAGGAGGCTCTCCCGGCCGGCTCTGCTGCCGGCCCCGAGCAGCCCCAGGCTGGTCTCTTGACCCCCAGCACCCTCCTGAACCTTGGCGGGCTCACCAGCTCGGTCCTGAAGACCCCCATTACCTCAGTCCCCCTGGGGCCTCTGGCTTCCAGTCCTACCAAATCCTCAGAGGGCAAGGACTCTGGGGCAGCTGAAGGAGAGAAGCAAGAAGTGGGCGATCCAGATTGCTTCTCCGAGAAAGCAGAGCCAGCCGAGGAGGAGGAGGCGGAGGAGGAAGAAGAGGAAGAAGAGGCGGAGGAGGAAGAGGAAGAGGAGGAGGAGGAGGAGGAGGAGGAGGAAGAGGAGGGCTGCAAAGGACTCTTTCCAAGTGAGTTGGACGACGAGCTGGAGGACAGGCCCTCCGAGGAGTCTGGGGCGGCAGCAGGTGGTAGCAGCGAAAAGGACCTTGCTCTCTCAAACCAAAGCATTTCTAACTCCCCCTTAATGCCTAATGTGCTCCAGACCTTGTCGAGGGGCACAGCTTCTACTAGTTCTAATTCCGCTTCTTCCTTTGTTGTCTTTGATGGTGCGAACAGGAGGAATCGTTTAAGCTTTAACAGTGAGGGCGTCAGGGCCAATGTGGCAGAGGGCAGCAGGAGGCTGGACTTCACTGATGAAAGTGCCAATAAAGACAATGCCACAGCACCGGAACCAAATGAAAGCACAGAGGGCGATGATGGGGGCTTCGTCCCACATCACCAGCATGCTGGCTCCCTCTGCGAGCTTGGGGTTGGGGAGTGCCCTTCGGGGAGTGGCGTAGAGTGCCCCAAATGCGACACGGTCCTGGGCTCCTCCCGCTCACTGGGCGGCCACATGACCATGATGCATTCTCGCAACTCGTGTAAGACACTCAAGTGCCCCAAGTGCAACTGGCACTATAAGTACCAGCAGACGCTGGAGGCACACATGAAGGAGAAGCACCCGGAGCCGGGGGGCTCCTGCGTCTACTGCAAAAGCGGGCAGCCCCACCCCCGGTTGGCACGAGGCGAGAGCTACACTTGTGGTTACAAGCCTTTCCGCTGCGAGGTGTGTAACTACTCTACAACTACCAAAGGCAACCTCAGTATTCATATGCAGTCCGACAAGCATCTCAACAACATGCAGAACCTGCAGAATGGCGGGGGGGAGCAGGTGTTCAGCCACACTGCTGGGGCGGCAGCAGCGGCGGCAGCGGCGGTGGCCGCAGCAGCCAATATCAGTAGTTCCTGCGGGGCCCCCTCGCCCACCAAACCAAAAACCAAACCCACGTGGCGGTGTGAGGTGTGCGATTACGAGACCAACGTGGCCAGGAACCTCCGCATCCACATGACCAGCGAGAAGCACATGCACAACATGATGCTGCTGCAGCAGAACATGACCCAGATCCAGCACAACCGCCACCTGGGCCTCGGCAGCCTGCCCTCGCCCGCGGAGGCCGAGCTCTACCAGTACTACCTGGCCCAGAACATGAGCCTGCCCAACCTGAAGATGGACAGCGCCGCCTCGGACACCCAGTTCATGATGAGTGGATTCCAGCTGGACCCCACCGGGCCCGTGGCTGCCGTGACGCCTGCTCTAGGTGAGGCTGTCTGCGTGTGTGTTTGCTCTGTGAAAGGAGTGTCATGGGGGAAAATGGAGAGTGGGCTGAGCGTAGTCCTGGTGATCCACTCGGGTTTACCCTGCCTGAGTTGATTTGTGTGAGGAGAGTCTTACAATTGAGTGTTTTCCCTCAAGAATCTCTTGAGCTGTGTGCGTACATATGGAAGATTTTACGTATTCAACAGAGCTGTGATTGTACTCTGGCTATGTAGGACCGGGATTAAAATTTTAAGCGTTTCCTCTAGTTTATGGTCAACCGTCCTTTCTGTTCTCATTCCTCTTTTCTCTGTCTCTTTCTCAATTTGAAAAATCACCATAATCACTCGAAACTTTTGGGTTCCATTAGATATTTATTGAAACTTACAGGAAACTGTAGCTGGGGCAATCATCTCAATAAGAGGAATCAGACAATTATCTCAATAATTTAAGTAGGGACAATCATCGCAATAAGAGAAATTTGAAACCGTTGCATACCTTATTCTTGTAACTGAAGGCTGCTTGTAGGCCGAGCTGGGAACCACCCAGAGAGATTTCTCACTGTTCTCTGTATTTATGAGGATCTTGATGAAAGAGATGTGGTCTTTTTCTTTCTTAGTTTGCATTAGTTGTTGGTTATTAGCGTAGTTGGGAATTAATTGGGAATTAAATTGCCCTGGGGACATTGTAATGAGTGGTATGATAGATGAAAAATGAATAAATTGTAAAATTGTCTATCAAAGAAAGCCAAGTTTTAATGGCAGCTAGATGTTGCCTAATGAAGCCTACGTTGCCATGAGACACCACGGTGCCTTACAGAAGTTGAGTTGGCTGTTCTTGGTCTTTATTTGTGTGGGGGTTTAGTGCTAATTGTTGCTCCTCAGTTGTATTTTAAGGGTGTCAGTTGGCTCTGTTTTACTGTAACGAACACCTGAGATAATCAGTTAATGAAGAGAAAGGCTTATTTTGGCTCCCCGGCTTTGGAGGTTTATTCTTGCCCAGTTGTTTTTGTGGCTTCATGCCTGTAGCAAAGCCGTTTGTCATGGTGGGAGCACAGGGCAGGGGAAGTCACTGGTCTCCTGGTGGCCAGGAAGTGAAAAGGAGAGGGAGACCCGGGACCCTAAGATCCCTTTTGAGGGCACCTCCGCACACAAGCAGATTTCCAGCTGGGTCCTATGTCTTCCAAGGTTCTGTCACCTTCCAGTGGTGCACAAGCTACGGACCAGGTCTTCAACCAATGGACCTTTGGGAGACACTTATTCAAACCCATATTGCCAAGTCTTACCAATTGGTTTAACAGTATCTAAACCAGGACCAAGATGCTGAGAACTGTGGATCTGTAGGTAGGAAGAGTCATAACCAGCTTCTATGAGAGTTGCGTTTTAGCCTGAAATTCTGCCAAGTGGTTTCATGAGGGACAGGTATGATGGTTGGGCTCCTCCTGACCCCAGTCTCTTGCCCCTTGGAAGGGGGCTGCTTCCTGTGCTGTCACATGACTGCTCCCTTAGGACTGGGGCAGTGGCCTGATTTGAACAGTGTCTCCTAACGTGGATATAGGTTGTTGCCTGGTAACAAACTGTGAGCAGGCACTTTTATTCTGGAATGGTTCTGGGATACCCAAACTTTAGCCTTTCCTGGGCCACACTGAGTGAAGATGATTTGTCTTGGGCTACATGCAACATGTGTAATGTAGTAAAAATGATAAGGAACATAATTTCTTTTTTATTATAACATTTAATAAAAAGGGTAAATGTCTTGTGAGCTGCAGATTCGACACCTCAGTATGAGAAGGCTAAAGCGCTCCAGCTTCTAGGTCTTTGTGTGGTACTTTAATGCTAATTGTTGTTGATGAGTTACATTTCAAAGCATTCAGTTTATTTTTCCTGATTCGCATTTCACTTTGAATTCATGATACTTTGATCTTATTTTCCATTTTGAAACACGAACCTGTTGATCTTTTATTACCAAATGATCTGGAGATGTGTTGCCAACTGGTTAATCATGAAGGATTGGGGACCCATCCTCCTCATTGTCCCGAGTGAGCCATGCATGCTTAGGACTGAGCATCGCTGCTCTAAGGTATTTTTGTTTGTTTTTAAGCCAAAAGGAACTGGAGTAGTCTAATCTGGAGATACGAGAGAGGGCTTAGGAGTAAACTAGACATGATAGGAGTGGGACAACAATGCAGAAAATGCATGGGTTCATATTAGGTCAGAGGAAGGTCTTTTTAATTACCTTTAGAACAAATAACTAAGGCTTGAGTTGAGTAGAGAAATGTTTTATTCCTGTGCCTGGTATTGTGCACTGTCCTGGGTGTCAAGTTAACTGCAAAAGAAGTGGAAGGATGCTTCCCTGTGTTCTGGAAGAGACTTACTCTGTTTCTTAAGGGCAGGAGAGCTCTTCCTTTTAAAGACCTTCCCCAGCTCTGTCCAGGAGGGCTCTGCGTCTCTGGTGTCCACTTGTCACACAAGGTGAGTCTGTGGACATTCTGTGCCTTCCTCAGGCCATGAGATCTGTCGAGGTGTTGAGAGTTTCAGATGCTTCCTCAGGATGTGCTTCTGGGTGGACACACATAGCAGCGTGTGATCCTGGTGGAGCTCAGGATTAGAGAATTGTTGAGTTCGTGCTTAAAGGAGCTCCCCTGCTGTCTGCAGCAGCTGAGGTCCTGCACTTGGGAGCTAAATGAGTTCCTTAGACCTGGTGGACCTGGGAGATTCCAGAGCCCTTGAGGCGCTCTCCAAGGTGCAGTTCCTGATGGGAATTGTGGCTTCTCCCTCATCCTGGTTTATCTTACCCCTCCCTGTTTTGTCCTGATTTGCATTCTGCTCATCTTAAAAAGCTTGGAATAGGAACAGGGACTTCCTCTGGTCGTTCTGAGGACTTCTAATCTTCACTCAGGCATCTAGCAAGTGACAGTTGAATTTCTCTTTAGAGCAGTATTGATGCGCTGAGGTCAGATTTAAAAAGTGGGGAAGATTTGATGCTTCAGGTGGTTGTCATCAGAAACAAATATATGTTTGCTCCTTGTCTTACCCTCCAGGCAGTTTTTTGTTTGATTGAATGCTGTGTATGTTTTGTGGATGTTGCCTGCCCTTCGTCCCCATTAGGGGATGGAGTTTGGGTTGGTTTTTCCTTCCTCCTCTTTCTTTTTTTCTCTCTCATCCTAAAAAGAATGTCCTAGTTATGACTCTTCTCACCAGGGGAGATGGCAAGAAAGACAACAAGCAGGAAGCCTCCTAAGCCTTCTGGAATGCATGTGCGGAAGATTTCCGTGGCTTGCCAGACAGTCCACAGACTTTGTGCAGCCTCTTCTCAGCTTGGGGACTTTGTAGAGTGTAAATAAGAAAATCATTAAAAAAAATTCTTTCTTCGATGAGCTATTAACTTGGATTCTAATCAGTCATAAGAAACAAAACAGGGCTGGTAAGATAGCTCAGCGGACTAAGTGCCTGCTTAGGCAGACATAGGGACAGGGGCTCGATCCCCAGCACTACATGCCAGCACTGGCCCCACCCCTGGGCCTGCTGAGCTGGCCACTGAGTCTGGGGCATGGTAGTGCATGCCTGTAATCCCAGTGCTGAGGAGGCTGAAAACAGGAGGATCACTAGGAGTCAGAACTTCGCAGTGAGACCCTGTGCCAAATACATTAAAAAAACCAAAAAGCCCTGCATGTAAAATGTCAAGTTTAGATATCAGTTAGGGGTTAGGAGTGCCTGTGTGGAGGGAAGGGCAGCAAGTAGAAGATGCTGCTCAGCTTTCTGTGTGACAGTGTGCCCTGGGGAGTGGAGGGAGGACGACCCCTCCCAGGGCTTTCTTGTGATGTGGAGGGGCTTGCTGTATTCATTTCACACAGCAAAGGCAGGCCCTTTACGGGTTATGCAGGGCAAGGCCGAGAAGGACCAGGGGGCAGGGAGGGGAAGACCGCTTCTTAGACCCCTTTCCCCAAAGCACATCTACCGCGTTGGGCTTTGAAGCCTTGAATTGTGGATTACAGCTCTGATTTCCCATTTGGAGGAGGTGGCTTGGAGGTTCAGTTTTGGTTTTCTCCAGTGAATGCTACGGGCTTCTAACTTTGCTCAAATCCCGAGAAAAGGGATGAATTGAGTTAATGCAAAAGGCTACATTCTGTCACTTCCTGGTTTTTTTTTCCCCCCTAAAAAAGGAAAACACAAAGCCATCTACAAACCTCAGAGTGTTCATAAGAAAGGCTCAGACACCTCAAGTGGACTTTGTTTGTTTTCCAGCTAGTAGAGCCTTGCAGTTCCTGCAGCATGACCTTGTTCTCCTTGGACCCTGATCAGGGGTGGTGGAGGGCTGGGTGGGTCCTGGCCTGTTAGCCCGGCCTCTAACTCTCACCTTCTGTCCTTCCCTACAGTGGGCGGTGAGATCCCCCTAGACATGCGGCTTGGGGGTGGGCAGCTGGTGTCGGAGGAGCTGATGAACCTGGGCGAGAGCTTCATCCAGACCAACGACCCGTCCCTCAAGCTCTTCCAGTGCGCCGTCTGCAACAAGTTCACGACGGACAACCTGGACATGCTGGGGCTGCACATGAACGTGGAGCGCAGCCTGGCGGAGGACGAGTGGAAGGCGGTGATGGGCGACTCGTACCAGTGCAAGCTCTGCCGCTACAACACCCAGCTCAAGGCCAACTTCCAGCTGCACTGCAAGACGGACAAGCACGTGCAGAAGTACCAGCTGGTGGCCCACATCAAGGAGGGCGGCAAGGCCAACGAGTGGAGGCTCAAGTGTGTGGCCATCGGCAACCCTGTGCACCTCAAGTGCAATGCCTGCGACTACTACACCAACAGCCTGGAGAAGCTGCGGCTGCACACGGTCAACTCCAGGCACGAGGCCAGCCTGAAGCTGTACAAGGTAAGCGCTTCCTGGGCGCGCTGTCTCTGTTCCCAGTCGCTGGGTACCTGGGGGGTGGGGCAGGTCCAGGCAGGGGACAGTTTTGCCTTTCAGTTTCCTGCTGCCAGCTAGGTGGCAACCCAGAGCTGGAAAGCGTGCTGGTATCACTTCTCAATGAAGTAGAACTGTGTCCGTGGCTTCGACTGCTGGCTGAGTTTCTTGTTCCGGGGTGCCCCACTTTGGGGGGGCAGGGATTGGTTATAGCGGCCAGATGTCATCGCAGTTGCCTTTTTTCCTTCTTCACCACAGCATCCGTGATCCTGTCTCCTCAGGTTCTTGTTCTCCTTTCCCATCTTTCTGTTTCACCCTCCTGGGTGTCCCTGGTGTCATTCATCCAGCCAACATCAGGTACTCTTTAGGTTTGTGCCTTCATCGGGGCACTGAACAGAGCGCCCCTCCACAATAACCCAACCTCAAAGAACCTGCTTCCTTTCCTGGGTGGGCGGCTGGCGTCGGAGGAGCTGATGAGCCAAAGCGAATGCTTCGTCCAGACCAACGACCCGGCCCTGAAGCTCACCGTGTGCACGCCATGAGCAAATGATGTGGCAGGCTGCAGCAGAGGGCTGGAAGGGGGCCCTCTGCTCTTTCTTCTCCCCTGTGTCTTTGATGTGTATGTCCCCTTTATCTTTCCTCTGCTGACCATTTCCTGTTTCCAGGCTTCTGCCCCCCTCCTCTGCTCCCTCTGTCCCCTGTCCCCTTCTTTCCTTTTCACCCTCCTTCCCACCCTCTACCCCGGTCCTCCTCTCAATTTTGTAGGCGGGGATGGAGGGGAGGGGCTCTGGATACTGTAAATAGTCCTTTCACTTGCATGCCAGGATTGCTCCAGACGTTTCTATTGATTTTCACTGGACTTAAAGCCTCACCTTTTTCTCTAATCATCCCATAATGGCTTTAGTATGAACAATCAGGTACAAATCGCCATAAATCTCCCCGGCCTCATTCCACACACCTTCCACTCCCTTATTTTCTCTTTCCATCTCCTGGCTGTTATTGTCCCTTGCTCTCTCCCTTCACACCCTTTCTACCATCTTTGGGCGGGCCAGTGTCTAGCATCTGCTAATCCTGAGCTAATAAGATCACTCCCTACTCATAGTGATTTTAGACCGAGACTCCACCTAAAGAGGAATTCTGATCCTTTGCCCATGTTTGCTTCTGCCAGGCAACTATAATTCATTTTACAGTTGCTTGTTCATAGGGCGTTAGGAGACCTATGTGCCAGGGATGAGAAAACATTTTAGGGAAAGACGGAGGAAGCAAGAGTGAGGTAGCGGGGACAGAATGTTCTGGAAGTGCCTGCTTACTGAAGTTAGGATGCACTGGACATGGACACCAGCTTTACGCCATCCTGAGAAGAAAATTCTCTTTGCAGTCAGTTTAAATTGGAGGCCTGAACTGGCCACAGGATGGTGCCCACGTGATCAAGAAAACCCGATGGAAGAACCAGTGGAAAAAAGAATTTCTAAAGAAACCGACTGAGTAAAATTTGCACAAAGGACTCAAGGTGGCCATTGAAGGTTGCATGCCACTTTGATGAAGGGTCCTTTAGAGGTGGCCTGAAGCTGGCCACTTCCATCTGTGGGAAAAATTACCGTTTAGATCATGGAGTGCCCGTGGTGGTGACAAACTCCACACCAAGTCCTCCACATGGCCGTGAGTGCGTGGGCCAGGCATGTGGCCTGGCTTCTGAAGGCTTGCAGCCGGGCACATTCACTGGTGCTAGTGCTCCTGCGCTGGCCCCCACGCCATATCCTTGGTCCACGCCCCGAGAGGTAGGGGGAGGTGTTTTCAGGGCGTGGGGTGGATGTGAAGAAAGCAGTTTCTTTGTGTTTATCCTCTGCCAGCTCTGTTTGCTTATTCTCCTAGATGAATGCATGCATGCACCTATGTATGTATGTATGTCCACTATCGGCGGGTGAACCTAAGGCCTTCCCACCGAGTCCTTTAAAAAATTATTTTTGTTGTTATTGTTGCTAAGGTGGGAGGACAAGACACTTCTGTTCCAGAAAGTGCAGCATGGTCCTAGGTAAATGTTGGGGTACAGGGTAAGGGTGAGAGCCAACAGCCAGAGGAGAGGTGCCTGAGTAGCACATTCGGCTGGCATGTCCCTGGAGGTGACCAGCTCCTAAGTGAGTTTCGGATAGAATTCCCGGCATCAGGAGCCAAAGGTCATTAGGGTGGCCTCCTCAGTGCTTGGGTAATGAGTGTCCCTCTGCTTGCCGAGGCTCTACGGGGGTGGGGCGTTCCCCTACCCATTCCTGGGTGACACACGATTATCATTCCAGTACCCACCCTGAGCCCTTTTGTCCCTCTGTGATGTGTGACTTAAGATATTCTCTTGCCACCCTGGGGGCTTGCTCTCCCCTGGTTTCCTCAGTCTGAGATTCTGGTGGGGTTTCCAGGTGGCTTGAGAGTCACTTTTTCTCGCGGCCCTGGTGTGGCCCATAGTAAATGGAGATTGATTGCATGTTATTTTTCCTCTTGCTAATGTAATCCATTAGCCCGGCACATGCATAATCAGTTTAGAGCACAGTTAACTGGATGTAATCGAGTTCTTTACTGTCTGCTAGAGAAACCGCTCCAGATGCAGCTGACCCGGGGAGGGCACGCGGCTTCTCACTCGCAGCCCGCCGTGCACACCCCTGCCCGGCTCCCACCCCACCACACCCAGTCGGCTCTGTGGCCAATTATTCATGCTCTGCCAGGGAGACCACCGAAGCTGCTTTCTACTGCACCCACGACAGAGGCCTCCTGGCTTTCCCCTTTTGGCAGAGGCTTTTTCTTCCTCCCTCGCCTCTTCTTTCCCCTCCCCATCATCTTAGGAAAGGCCGAGCCTGGGTCTCTGGAGACAGCAGCACTGGCTTTACAGGGTGCCTTTTGACTCCTCTCCTGCGCCGTGTCACTACCCTCGGTGCCATGAATGCTAGTATGGGATGTGCATGCTTAGCCTGAAAATCCAAACTCTGAAGTGCTCCAAAACCTGAAACTGTTTTGAGTACCAACAGTCTAGGCTCAGGCTTGCCAGTGATAGCATGGGTGCGCATCTGTAATCCCAGCTACTCTGGAGGCTGAGGCAGGAGGATGGCACTGCAGGCCAATGTGAGCAATTTAGTGAGACCTTGTCTCAAAATAAGAGAATACAAAGGGCTGGAGGTACAGCTCAGTGGTAGAGCATTTTGTGGTAGTGCCACAAAAACAACATAAGTGCACTAAAAATATTTTCCAAAATTTCCTTTAGACTATGTGTATGAAATATATGTGAAACCTAAATTTACTTTGACGTTAGATCTGGTCCCATTCCCCAGTTAACTCATTGTATGCATGCAGATATTCCAGAGTCAGACAAAATCCAAAACCCACAGCACTGCTGGGTTCCATACATTTTTGATAAGGGTTCCCCACCTGTGTCTGCTGTGCGTTGAGACTGAATTTTCAGGAAGCCTGAGGTGATTTTACCCAGCCATGAGACGCTTGACTAATCTGCAGAAGCCTGCTGATTCTGCTTCTGTTGCTTACAGTTCAAACCCAGGACCTTGCACTTGCCAGGTAGGCACGATGCCACTGACCTATGTCTCCGGCCTACCAGTTTTTAAATCAAGGGTAACAGTCTTGTGTTCTCCCTCCCTACCTTTGGTAGAGAAGGAGAAAAGGCGGAAGAGCCAGAGCCTCAGATGGAAGTCCATTTCCTTTCCTGGGGATCTCCAGTCCACCTCCCCAGTGTGCTCTTGATGGAATTCCTTGGGGGTTATTTTGGCTGTATTCCAGCCTCTTGGGGTCACAGGTCCACGAAGTCCTGTCCTTGTCCGGCACTCATCTCCAGGGCTGTGGGGCAGCTTTCAAACTGTGTTATTGGTTTCTGTACTCAGGGACCCAATTTGGCTGGAAAGGAGGCTCATCATGGGAAAGGTGCATTCAGTTGCACATCTTTCTGCTTTCACATGTGGCGCCCTCTCTTCCCGTCTTGCCACTCTGTCCACCCAAAGACGTGGGGTGCCCTAAGGGAGAAGCTGGTGCCCACCGGTACCTCCCCAGCCCCACTCTCTTCCGAGGCGAGCTTCTGAGAGAGATTCTGAGTCTGTGGCCCCGGGCAGGGCTGGTGCGGGCTGTCCATGTCTATACCATGCCCTCCTGGCCACGTAGCATTGGTCGTGAGCTCTCCGAGATCTATGGTCTTCGCAGCTTGCGGGAGGGGTGTGGAAAGGCCACTGGCAACCTGCACTCCTGTCAGCGATCAGAATCTGATTTTTCCTTTGATGTCTTTCTTCACCTGCGAGTCATCGGAATGGAAATCCATCACCTTTAGCAGATAGATTAAGACCCCACCAGAATCCATTACTCAAACAGTTCCCAGCTGAGGTGCCTTTGATTAGGCCAGGACCCGAGGTTGCATGGTCCACTTAAATTATACACCAAGAAGGTTGTCTGCTACGCACTGGATCTGGGCCCCGCGTGAGCTGCGTGGGGCCGGGGAGGTGAACAGGGGAGAAGCTAGGGTCTGAGCCGCCTTTACTCTGCTCAGGGTGTTGAAGCACACACAGCCAGGTTCTGCAGATGGTGACCTTTTTCCTCCTGCTGCCCTCTGAGGAGTCTGCGTGCGGAAGGATGGGAGAGGCTCACCCGGGCACTGTGCATTATTTATTTAAACACCTTCTCACTTCTTTCCCCGATGCATCAGAAGCTCATTGGAGCCCAGTCTCCCAGCAGGGCCATAAAATTGTCGCACGGTAGATGGACAAATCAAGACAGAGAACAGTGCGGAGGATGATTTGGTTCGAAATCTGCATCCTTCATCTCCTTAATGGGTGCAGCGGGGGGCTGAGGGGTTCAGGGAGACAGCTGCACACCTCTGCCTGTAGATGGTGACCGACCTTGGCCTTTGTCTTGTCCCAGTAGAGAGCGCTGAAAGCCTCTGGGGAGTCTTCCCTCCCACATCCCCTCTCTCACCTGTGCTCTTCACTCTGGGGCCTGGGCGCTGGTATCCCCCGTCTCGCCTCTTGACTCTGGTGCCAGTTGTCCTCCAGGCTTTTTCTCACTAGGTGGACTTCTTCGTTTGTTGGTTTCACATGTTGCCTTCTTCCCCTATTTTGGTGCTTTCAACCAAAAAAAGAGGAGGGGACAGCTTTTGCCAGGGTGAGTTAGAAGGTGTGAAGGCCAGATGCGCTAGTCATTTCAGCACACGGAGCCTGGGCCTTCCCTGAGCAGCTGGACCTCTGTATTCATTGTCCTCCCTGGATGGCTGGGGCCAGCAGGAAGTGGGGCTCCCAGCAGTGGCTTGCACCCTGGAAAGCCAGTACCTCCCCCTGGCTTTTCCTGCCGAAAGCATCCCACCCACCTGCATCAGAACCCTCCTGCAGCCGGCATTATTTCATTCAGCTACTGGCTGTGGCTGCAAGCACAGGCTGGGTCGCTCTGGCCATGGCATGGTGCACACCCGCAGGTCAGGAAGGCAGGGCCGCTGTTACCTTCGGCTCTTAAACAGCACATAATGGAAGTGAAATTGTATTAAACTTTTTAAAAAACAGTCCTGTACTTAATATGCCACTTGTTGAAAAACCAGTTCTACAACCATTAGCCAGAGCCCTTTTCTTCTCTTTTTCTAAATGCAAAGCATATTTGTTCTCCCTCCTTTCTTCCCCTCCCTTCAATCCTTTCATAGATAATAAAGCACAGATTAGACCCTGTTAGAATATCACTGTTATAATATCTCAGTCAGTTTGTACACGACATTCCATGTCTACTCGAAGTGTAAAACGTAGGCTCGCTTGTTTTTAGTGGTCAAAGTAATATGAGAAGAGAAGATGACTTACCAGCCTAAGCATACCACACAGTGATACATTTTTATATGTGACATGAACATTTTACAAAGCTGGGAATGATATCATGTCTAACTATACCTAAGACTTCTTCTAAAGTATCTTTATGTCCTTTTTGCAGTAACTGTTAAATTGAAAGACTTTTTCTGCTCTCACTTCACTCTCTAAAAGCAAACCATTATTCTAACCTTCGTTTTTTCATAGGGAGGCTTTCTCTTTGCTAGATTTGCTTATCATTATTAGCTGCTTTATGTATATTAACAGATTTGGCCTCTATTCTTTGGCCTCTTTTAAAGTGAGAACCCCAAGGCACAGAGTGGCTACAGGTCCTGACCTAGGGGGAACATCACAGCAGTCTGTTCGTGCTCAGGCAGATGACACTGTAAGAGATTTCATTTATTTCTTCAGCAGCTCCCCCATGAGGAGTATATTTTGTGTATGGGAAGCTGAGGCAGGAGGATTGCCAGGCTTAAGGCCAGCCTGGGCAACTTAGCAAGACTATCTGTAAATAAGATTTTTAAAAAGTCTTAGTATGCAGCTTGTATAGCATGAGTGAGGCCCGGAATTCAATCTCTAGTGTTGAAACACACACACACACACACAGAGCAGTCTTTATCAGGGAGATGGAGAAGAAGAAAGGACAAAAAGCCCAATTCTCTTTTCAGATGTTAAAGTGTTTGGGTATTTCTTGTTCCTCTTCACCATATTCCACCGGGAGTCTTCTTGAACTCACTGCCTTCATCAAACCCTCTTGGATGAGAGATTTTCCTAAGACAAGCAGGGCCTCCGAACAGGGACCTGGTTGTGTTCTAGTTCCATAACAGAACTGTGGGTCTTACCATTCACCTTTTAGAAAGAGACTGGGAGCAAATCTAAGCATGGCATGAACTCCCTTCCCTGAAGCTTGCATACAGGCAGCACGTGGAGATCCCTGAGTGCATCTGCCATCTCCCAACAGTTTTCAGGGCCCACCATCAGTTTCCTTTTGCTCTCCAAAGCTGGGCCCAGAACTGAGGAGCAAGGGGGTCTAATTGCAGAAGCATTACTAACTATTGCTCTGTTAGACTGCTTGAGAGTCGCCCTCCCCAAACCCACAAGCTAAAGGCCCTGGGTCTTGTGAGAGTCTCCATTTTCTGCTCCTTCCACTCCACTCCCACCTGGGGGAATTCTCTGTGCCCGCAATATCTGCCTCCTTAGGGGTGATCTGCCACCCTTAGGAGAATTTCGCTGCAGACAGTTGTGTTGGTGCTTCGCAATCCCAGGCCAGCCGGGGAGCCCTTGTGGGGCAGAGGCGAGAACCCAATTTTGAATCCTTTCAACCTGCTGACAACTTGGACTCAAAGGGCAGATTTGAATACTTACAGTTCCAACAGGTGTTTCTGGTTTTTTGTTTTGAAAGGGAAATTATAAGGGAACAATTAGGCATTGTCAAGAACGTTGTCAGGAAAAGGCAGGAGTTTTTAAATAATTACATAATACACCTGAATCTTATTCTTTATTCTGTTTTAAACATAACTCAAAACCATAAATACTATTTGAGTGTAGGTTGGGAAAGGCTGTTCATATGAAAACCATTTTGGTGTACTACCAAGTAATTTTATACTTCAAAAAAATTAAATTTCCAACACTTGTGTGTGTGTGTATGCGTGCACGTGTGTGTGCAACCTGGATGTCACGTGAAAGCTTAAAATGTTTAGTGACCCAAATTCTGTCATTTGCAGAGAAGGTGGAGCTGATTGAAGCCAGCAGGATGAGGGTAGTGACCCTTGAGTGACAATGCCCTCGCAGTAGACTCAAGGGTAGATTGTTAACTGTAGCAAATAACATGCAGTTAAATGTAAATTTTAGATGGACAGGAAGTTTTCTAGTGTAAATATGTCCCATAAATATACATACATATGTATATTTATGCATATATGTACATATGTATGTATATTTATCTTTAGTCCACATCTAAGTGGCCATCTTGTATTGATTTGGCAAATCTAACTCTGGAGGGTGAATAAATTCTTTGCAAGTGACCTCGAAGTGACTCTGTAGGCACTCAAAGAAAGGTCAGTGGCTCCCTTGACTAAGACACCTCTG
>PVKN010012712.1:0-20518 GCA_004027915.1 Capromys pilorides
TCGACCCCTGCCAAAAGGCCTTAAAAGCCTCAACCTCCCCTAGTCTAATTGAGAGAGAAAAAAACAATTTCTAATCCTTCTCCACATTCTCTTCTGTGTCCTCAAAGAAAATAAAGCCCTTTTCTCTTTCTTTCTGCCTGTTTCTCTGCCGCACTGAAAACCTATCAAAGACATAAATATAGTCTGGTGCTAGGTGGTTCATTTAAGTAAGAGACACATCAGAGGCCATGACAGAAGAAAAACTGAGGGGAAATGTTGTTATAGTCTTGATTTGTTTTCTCTTATGTCCTGGGGGTTGACTGTAGGGCCTTCACATGGAGTTGCATCCCTAACCCTTCATATTTATTTATTTAGTTAGTTAGGTTTCTTCAGTTAGGGCCACCCTATGCAGTTCAGGCAGCCCTGAACTCACTATGTAGCCCAGGCTGGCCTCCAACTCAAGGTAATTTTCCTGCTTCAGTGGTGGGATTACAGCTATGCGCCACCACACCCAATTTATTTTTTATTTGCAGACAGAGTTTCACCAAATTGCTGTGTTGCCCAGGCTGGGCTTGAATTTAGGATCCTTCTGCCTCAGTCTCTCAGAGTAGTAGGATTACAAGCATATGCCACTGTCTCAGTTACTCTTCTCTTGTTGCTGGGACAAATATCTGACATTCAAAATGAAGGAAGGAATGATTTATTTAGTTCACAGTTACTGGAGGTTTCAGTCCATACTCAGCTGGCTCCAAGGCAGACTGGCACATGGCAGAGAGCAGCAGTTCATGGCAGAACAGCAACAATGGCAACAGAGAGAAAGTCTATCTCTCTGTCTCACTTATATTACATTCAGGCTTTCTGCCTCATGCTAACTTACATTCTCAACCCTCCAGCAGAGAAGCTTCATGATACTATTACTCTATAACATAGGTAATTGAGCTTAACATCACTGTCTTTCTGAGTATCAAGCATCTTGGACTTATCTTGCAATTGGTATTTTCTGCCAGTCATTGATATTCTAATAAATCTCTTTAGAATTTGATAAAAGCATTTACACAATTTTACACAGACATTTAGAAATCCAAGGATATACAAAATTGTAGCCTGTCAAGCGTGAGGCATTTTGCCTAGTCTCTTATTCTCACTTACTACCCTTTTTTGTTAACCAGCCATTTACTTGAGAGAGAGTATAGCAGTAACTGAGTTTACATTGGAAGCAGTACACATCTAAAAGACCAGAATAACACGCATTCCAATCATAGTTGCAGTGTTGCACGATGCTGTCATCAAAGTGGAAAACCTTTTGAAGGTTCCTAGGACCAATATCGAATTCATCCTGTGTACATAAGTGTATGGTTTTGCTCCTTCTATGTTTCCTCTCTTTTCTGCTTCCAGACACTTCGTTGTTTAATCCATAAGACTTCGATTTCCATTCAGCTGTGTTATGCCTTTCCATTTTTATTTCTTCTTTAGATTTCTTACACTAGGGAGACTATATGATATTTACACATGTAGGTCTGGTTTATTTCACTTATGAGTATATGTTCAATATACATCCATTTATATATGAAGTCTTCCAGTTTATCATTCTTTATAGCTGAGTAATATTTCATTGTATAAAAATACCACATCTTTTTCAATCATTCCTCAAATGATGGGCATTTTGGTTGTTTCCAAGATTTGCCTATTACAAATTGGGCTGCTATAAACATAGGTGCATAGCTATCGCTATAGTATGATGTTTTCAGTTCTTCTGGGAAAATTCCCAGTAGAGGGATAGCTGGATTGAATGGGATTTCTAGTTCTAGTTTTTTTTTTTTTTTTATCTTTTTGAGACAGGGTCTCACTATGCAGTTCAGGCTGGCTTTGAGCTCACTTTTGTAGCCCAGGCTGGTCTCAAAGTCGCACTGATCTTCCTGCCTCAGCCTCCCAAGTGCTGGGATTACAGGCGTGAGCCACCACACCTGGCTAGTTCTAGTTTTTTAAGAAGCCTCCACATCGCTTTCCATAATGGTTGCACCAATCTGCATTCCCACCAGCGTGGAGAAGGGTTCGTTTTTCCCCATAGCCTCTCCAACATTTCCTTATGCTGAGTGTAACACTCACACCCATAATTCCAGCAGTCAGTCTGAAACTCCAGAAGTCCCTGCCTCACGATTGCATGAGGCTTTGGGGGGACACCTAGACACAAACAATAACAGCCACCATACTTGATTTATTGTTTGTATTGTAAATGACTCCTGAAGGCCCATGTGTTGAAGGTTTGGTCCTCGATCTGTGATACTGGGAGGTATTAGAGTCTTAGAAGGTGAGACATCAAGGATGGGGATATAGCTCAGCAGCACAAGCACATGGCTGGCAAAAGCAAGGTCCTGAGTTTGATTCCCAGCACTAAAAAAAAAAAAAAAGGTGAGACCTGGTGAGAAGTCTTTGGGTCATTGTGTATGTGACCCTGAAGCGATTGTTAAGCCCCAATCCCTTCCTCCTTTTCTTTTTCAGTTCTTGGTCATAAGATGAGTGGTTTTGCTCCATAATATGCACTGTAATTTGTGTAGCAGGTGGAGATGTACAGACAATTATAGTCTTACTTATGTAAGATATAAACAGTAAAGTTTCCATGCAAGTAGAGTGGCTAGAAATTAAGAGGGAAATTCTGGAAAGAAATGAGCTGTTGAGCAAGTAAGTCCTGAAATCAGTATGTAAATTCTGTCAGAACCTTTGGATGGCTGTCTACCTAATGCACAGGAGACTTCAGGCTTCCAGAAAAAGCACCAGCTGGATGCTAAAAGAATGAGTGGAGATTTCAGCAGCTGCCTCTACAAGGGAAATAAAAATTGGAGTTGGAGTTCAGCTAAGATAGTTGCCTACTAAGAAAAAAAAATTAACATCTTGAGAGGGACAGGATGAAATCTAAGACCTCTGCAGTATACTGTTGATAATGTTCACCATATATCACGTACTAAACATACAAAGAAAGAGAAAAGTCTGAATAATACTAAAAATTCAGTCAAAAAGTGATGACCCAGATGGTGGAACTAGCAATAGGAATTTTTTTTTTTTAGAAATTCATTTTTATTATTTTTTTATATTATGGCTGGCTTGGCCTGTCTCGTGGGTGGGGCTGGCGCAGCATGTGGTGCCAGGGATCGAACTGCAGTCCCTGCGGTTAGCCTAAGCTTGCCTAAACAGGCACTTTAGACCACTGAACCATCTTGCTGGCCCTAGGAATAACAATTTTAAAGCAACCTTTAAATTTTCTGAGGTCTTAATAGAAAATGTAGTCAAAATGAAGGAAGAGATGTGAAACCCCAGAAGAGAAACTGAGGAACAACGTGGAAATTCTAGAGCTAGAAGCCATAATAATTGGAACAAAAAAATTAACTCAGTAAGTTTAATAGCTGAAAGAAGGGGCCGGAGAGATGGTTCAGTGGTCTAAAGCGCCTGCTTAGGAGGGCTCAGGCAACTGCGGGGACTGCGGTTCCATCCCCGGCACCACATGCTGCGCCAGCCCCACCACCAGGGCAGGCTGAGCCAGCCACAAAACGAATAAATAAAGAAACAAACAAACACAACAAGCAAACAAACAAATAAATAAATAAAATTAAAAAAAAATAGCTGAAAGAAGATTTGAAAGGAGTCAGTAACATTGAAGATGTGTTCATAGCAATGATCCACTTTGAAGACCAGAGAGGAGGGATAAAAATAAAACAGTTTAACAGGGCATCACAGATCTGTGAAGCAACACAAAAGGATCTATGTATGTAATTTGAATTTTTACTGATTTATTTATTTATTTTAATATATTTAGTACAGGTTCTTACTACACAGATGTGACTCATAGCGATTCTCCTGTTTTCAGCCTCCCAAGAGCTGGCATTACAGGTTCGCGTGCCACCAGGCCCAGTGTCAGTCACTGTCTCTGCACCCTTGGGCCAAGGCTGGTACCTCCTACTGGGGTCCCTGCCTCTGCCTAAGCAGGCACTTTAACCTGCTTAGCTATTAGGCTGACCTCTGTAATTTGAATTTTAGAGAAAGAAAGGGAATGGTGTGTAAAAATATTTGAAAAAGTATTTACTGATTTCTCACATTTATTCAAACAAATTTATGGATTCAAAGAGCTCAGGTTGGGTGTGGTGGTACACACATCCAATCCTAGCATTCTAGAAGGCCAAGGAAGGAAGACCATTGAGAGTTCAAGACCAACCTGAGCTACAAAGTCCACTCAAGGCCAGCCTGAACTGCACATTGAAACCTTGCCTCAAAAATAAAAATAAAATAAAAATAAAAAAGAAAGTTTGAGCCTAGCCCGGACAATTTGGTAACATCCAAAAAGAAAAAAAAAAAGAGTTGGGAATGTAGCTCAATATGAACGTCCTAGATTCAATTCCCAGCACCACAGAATGAATGTGAATGAATGAGTGAATAATAAAACAAACAAATGACATGATTAATAAGCTCACTATATACCTTACCTTTTTTTTTTTTTTTTTTTTTGTATTTTAGGGAAGCATCTACAGGGTGTTCAGGGTCTCTTAGTGATCCGCCTGTTTACAGCCTCCCAAGAGCTGGGATTCCAGGTGCTCACCACCACCCCCATTGTCAATTGCCATTTCTATACCTTCCCCCCGCAAGGGCTGGGCCGGCACAGCAGGCCTGGAGATTGAACCGAGGCCCTGCACCTGCTGGCAGGCACTTTAATTCGCTGAGCTATTTGGCCCACCCAAAAGTTGAACGTTTTTTTTTTTTTGGCTGTCTCAGGTACACTTGTGGAGCTGAGGATCGAACCCTGGTCCCCTGCACTTGACTGTGTTTGCCTGAGCAGGCACTTAAACAACTGAGCTAACCGGCAGGCCCTCTGTATACCTTGCTTTTGATCTTCTGTCTCCCTATAATATGATTAACATACAGATTTTTCTCTCTTTAAGGTCTCTTGTTCCCTCCCTCCCTCGCTCCTCTCTGCTGGGTTTAAGTTTATAAACCTCTTTTCTCCACCTATCAGAATTCTGGGATTACAGGTACACGTTATCACACTCACCTGACTGGGGGTTTATTGTTTTGGTTTTTGGAAATAGGGTTTCATTGTGTATTTCAAGGTGGCCTTGAACTCACTACATAGCCTAGGCTGACATCAAACTTGCAATAATCCTCCTGGCTCAGCCTCCTGAAC
Source organism: Capromys pilorides (assembly GCA_004027915.1). Classification (NCBI taxonomy): domain Eukaryota; kingdom Metazoa; phylum Chordata; class Mammalia; order Rodentia; family Capromyidae; genus Capromys; species Capromys pilorides. Next base: position 5,147 of record PVKN010012712.1, read on the forward strand.
GCTGGGATTACAGGCACACAGCACAGTGGCAGGCCTCAGCTCTAAATGATTCTCAGTCAGGGAGGAAATTGTGGGGGACAGGGAGCAGATGCTGAGCGTGGTATCATGCCAAACCAGTTGTTCTGAATCCTACTTTGCCTCTTCCCTCACTCAAGCGTTCTAGTCCACCAATGCTGAGCTTCTATTCTGAGTTAAATCCTATGCTGGGCACTGGGGGTGTAACTGGCAACAAGCCAGTCTTTTCCCACAAAGCACTCACAGTCTAAGGGAGAGAATAACAAGTAAACAGGCACAAGAGTTCATTGTGCTAAGTGTTAAGTGGGCAAATTCAGGGGACAGTGGGAGCTGTGTGTGTGGGGGGGGGGGTGAGCACCTAATTCAGCCTAGGTTTAGTTTATTGAGACTTCCTGGAAGAGGTGACATTGAAGCTAAGTGCCCAGGCTGCAACACAATGAGAAAACCTCCTGCGTGGGGTTGGTCAGAGATCTGGAAGCAAAAAAGAACACAGCCCTGTCATGAAGCTACAAATAGGTCAGCACATGTGTGTAGGAAGGAGAGGGCAGGGTGAGAGATGACAGATAGGCTGGGTGGACTGATAGACCCCAGATCAGATCTGAGTCTTTGAGTCTTTGATCCTCTATCCGCCCAGTCAAACCCCGCAGTGCCTGCTCCTGGGAATCTGCGCCTAAGGCAGTTGATGTATTCCGGGGAGACTCCCCAAGTCTCTTGAACACACTCTGCAAAAGGAGTCATCCTATAATTACTGAGGTGATAATTAGAGGCACTTCCATGGCCTCTTTCAACAAACCTTGCACAAGCTGTGGCCCTCTCACTGCCTGGAGAGGGGGGCAGGCACCTCTCCAAGGGAGAGCCAGTACTCTCTGTGTCCTGCTAAACACACCTGGCTCCCAGGTTGTGGTCCACAGGAGCCACGGATACACCTGGGACAGCTTCAATTTGGAGCTGAGTGCAACTGGCACAGAGACTGAACGTCACTCCCCAAGTACCATCAGCAAAGCAGCTGCCAGCCAATGCTTGGGCTTCAAGTTTATGCCAGCTTGGCCTTCCTGGAGGGCTGAAAATCTACCAAGATCTTGACAGTGCCTGGGCCCACACTTGGTCTCCTGGGACCATGCACACAGGGCTTCTGTGGCCTGGACAGCCTGTGAACTGTCTTCTCACAGGGTCTGCATTCACAGGTTTGCCCAAGAGACACTTTGGAACCTTTGGTTTAGTCTGAGAGAGGAAAACCTTTCTTCTCCTTTTCTACCTCTACCTTCACTAAGTGCCTTTTTCTCTGCTTTCTTCCATCAGGTTGTTCTCACTGGAAATTTTTTTCTCTCTCCTGTTCTGTTCACCCAATACCAATTCCTTACCTGGCTTTGTCCTCTCTGACTCACTGGGAACCAAAGCCCAGGTGAATTGCCAGAGGCTCTGCTCGTTTTGGTTTCATTAGTGACACATCTGGTTTGTTTTGTTTCTAGCTTCCCAGAGAAGCTTCCCAAAGCCACTCCTGCCGGTGGCTTCTGGCCTTTCCCATGGGATCTAAAACCTCACTCTTGGTCCTTTGAGACTCAAGGTGTCGCATTCAAGATCACAGTAATACACCTGAACAAACTGTAAGCGCTCTACTAATGTCAAAAGTTTAGGACCTTTGCCTTTTCATCTTCTTGCGCTACCTAGCAAATTTTATGGCTGTGAGGATCTTTGCAGGCTGATATCTCTATGCATGGGGAAAAGGGTCTCTGATCAGGTATTTTCTTGGAGATCTATGTCAAATCCACTCTAGAATCTTGGCTTAATCAATGGGTCTTTTCCCAGGGCTCTATGATGTAGATTTAGAGGAAACATGTTAAATCTGACTGGCTCTGGCACAGGAGAAGGAGGAAGAGAGAGCTTGCTTCTGAAGAAAAGTGTATTTGGCTTTCTCATTACAGGGTTACCCTTGGGGAACAGGCAAGCGACAGTTGCATGGGCCATGGCCAAATGATCCACTGGGAGATAAACTGAGGGTGTGGTGTTTCCCATAAGCCTGGGCAGGCCCTGGGAAACTAGGGCACAGCTAGATCTTAGCCTAAAATAGGGCAAGCTTGGCTTTGCTAGTTTCAGGTGTGTGAGCTCTGCTCTCTCTGAAGCAGGGAGGGGACCTGAAGAAGAGGTATCGAGTCTGTGGCCCAGGCACCTTTCTAACTCTGATCAGTTTCATTCACAAACTTTTTTTTTTTTTTTTTTCATGCCAGGAGCTCTCTTTCTTCTCAACTTTCAAGGGCCAGTTCAAATGTTCCCTCCTCATAAAGGCTGTCTTCGGTCATCCTATCAAAAGCAGTCCCGAGTCCTTGTCACTTTTGTCCCATTACTTTGTGTTATCCTCTTCATAAAACTGAGCAGGACCTAACAGTATCTTTGGTCGCTGGTCTGCTCCAACTACCTTTGTCTCTTCCTCTAGAATCTAGGCATTTGGAGGGCAAGACCAGGTAGGCGGACTTGACAGAGTTCACATGTAATCCACCTAGTTATCCGATGGCAAGCACGGGGTATTTGACTTGGCACAGAACGACGGCACAAGAAAGTTTGGCTGTCTGGAATATTTGCTAAATGAATGAACCATCGAAAGCAGGAACCAAGAAATGCAGCGCTCTGCGCGCCAATCGACAGGCTGACTGACAGGTGGGCACCGGCGGTCCCTGCACTGTTGATTGAAGGTTGACAGCTGAGTGACAGCCAACAGACGCGCGCCGGAGTTCCTGATTGGCTGCTAATGCAGCAGTCTCTGGGAAAGAGGCGGGAGTGGGGAAGGGGCGGCCGGAGGCGGCCCCAAGGCCAGAGGCTGAGCAAGCTGCAGTCACTTCGAATCGAAGAGCCGACGTCTCCGCGCATGGGCCGGGCGCGAGGGGCGGGGCGCGCGTCACGTGAGCGTGTTTTGGGCACGTGACCGCGTGGGGGCCCAAGCTCGCTCCCGCCCCCTTCCTCCCTCCTCCCGTCGGCGGGTGTGATCTGAGCGGCCTCACCTCACCGTTTAGCGCCCCCCCTCATCCGCCGCCGCCTCCTCCTCAGCCCGCCGGCCATGTCCTCCGGCCGTCGTCGCCGCCGCCCGAGCGCAGTGCTCCTGCGGCCCGGTGCTCAGTGAGCGCGGCCGGTGCGGCCCTCCGCCCGCCCCGGGGCCCCCTTGTTCTCCGCGCCGCCGCCGCCGCCATGTTGGGTTTAGAGCCGCAGCGGAGCCGCCGCCGCCGCCGCGGGTGAGGGAGGCCGAGGGAGCGGGGCCGCCTCGGAGCCCGGCCTCTTCGCGGCCGTCCGCCCAAACGCCTGCCCGCGGTGCGAGGCGGGCAGCGAGGGAGCAGCGCCGGGCCCCGGCCGCACCTTCCGCTCCTGGCCCGAGCGAGCCCGCCGCCGCCGGGCCCGGCCACAGCCTGTGGCGGAGCCCCGGAGAGGCAGCGCCATGGCGGAGCAGACCTACTCGTGGTGAGTGTGGGGCTTCGGGGCCCAGACGCTGCGGGGGTGGGGGTCGCGGCACGGGCTGCGCCGGAGGAGGAGGGGGACGAACAGGTGCGTGCTGCGGCCGCGGGAGGGGGTGCACGCCCCCCTCGTTTGCACCAGATCAGGCGGCTGGAGCCCGCGGAAAGCGTTGAACGGCCGAGGGGACCCGGCGTTCGAGAAGGGGGATGGAGCAGGAGATGGCAGCGACGGATGTCATCCGGCCATGGGCGGAGCAGGTGATGGGGGGGCATGACCCGGGAGTGTGGAAATCCCTACGGATGGGAAGTCGGGTCCTACTGTCCGTCCCCCCCCTTTCCCCTCCACACCGGAGCTGACTGACGGTGGCTCTTAGGCTGGAGATTCAAAGGGGTGGAGAGAGGCGAGCCAGGGCAAAGGTGGGTCGCCTGGGCTGAGAGGAAGCTGTGGTGAGAACAGGTGATAAAAGGCAGAACTTGCAAGTTTTGAGAGAGGAGCAGCAGCCTCGCCTGTGGGGCTGCTGCTTAGGTGTGGGATAGGGAAGTGAAGGTTGGTAACGATGGACCGAAGCCTAGGAGTAAGGGAAGGAAAACACCAGAGAGATGGAGCCCTGCTTCCCTTGGAAGGGATCATTGGTGAAGTGTTTGAAGGGGGAGGCTGTTTGAATTATCACATTCTGGAAAGGAAGTCGGTGTTGGCTGCAGAGCATGGACAGGAGTTTTGTAAGGATTGATACTGTGCTAAACAGAGTTTGAAATGTGCTAGTGTCCTGGGCCAGTTACAGAGAGGAAGGCTCTGCAGGCCTCTGAAAATTGTATGTAGCTCCCTTGAGTACTGAGGAGTATACTTGTTTATGGGGTGACAATACGCATGTCCTGATAAAAGGAGTGTCAGGGTTTGTCGAAAGCGAGGTGACAGGCCTCCCTTTTTGATGCAGGTATGAAATATTTGCAGAAGAGGTTGCAGGATGGGTGAAAGTACCGTGGACAGTGAAGATTGTGTGGTGGGGAGGAAGTAAGTGGATGATTGTAGGTGTAGGAATGGGAAATCTCATTGCTGTCTGGAGAGATGGACAGTGTATGCTTTAATGCAGATGTGATTTGACTTTATCGACTTACAAACAACATAGTAGCCCAGGGTATCAAGAGATGGTTTGAAGGTCTGATTTACTCACTAATTTGCTTTCATACTAGACAAGGTAGTGAGTTCTTTATTCTGTTTGTTTGTAAAATAGAGGAATTACTTTTTCACAAAATGCAGGGAGGCATTAAATACTAAAAGCACTTGACTGGCCAGGGAGATGGCACAGCAGACTAACTGCCTGCTTTGGCAAGCTCAGGGACCAGGGTTCAGTCCCCCCTGGGTGAGGTGGCACACGCCTGTAATCTCAGTGCCAGGAAGGTTGAAAACAGGAGGATCACTGCAAGTCTGAACTGCGTAGTGAGACCTTGTACCAAATACATAAATGAAAATAATAAAAAAACTTAAAATAAAGCACTTGACAAACACTGAAGTACTACCGTTGCCTAATTATAATTATCCTAGGGAAACATAAAAAATGGGTAATCTCAAAATAAAGAATGGTTTTAGGTAGAAAACTTTTTTTTTTTTGGCAGGACCGGAGTTTGAACTAACAACCTTGCACTTGTGCCACGGAGCTATCTCCCCAACCCTGAAATCTTCATTTTTATTTTATTTTATTTTTGAGATAGGGTCTCACTACGTAGTTGAGGCTGGCTTCAAACTCACTATGTAGCTCAGGATACAGTCCTCCCAAGTGCTAGGATTACAGGCCTCTGCCACTATGCCACGCTAAGTAGAAAACTTTGACCTAAATGCATAACTTGAACTTTTACGGTTATAAGTCAAGAACTCATTGTATTTTTATGTAGGGCAAGAGGCTTGGTGATAAGGGAACTTCAGTGATGTGTACATAATTCCAAAACACTTTGCGAAGTGGAAAAGGAAGTCTTGGTGAGCAGTTGCGATGGTGCAGATCATTTTTTTTTTCTTTCCTTTTTTTATTTCTCTCTTTATTTCCTTTTCTACTTCTTTCTTTGTTCATTTGTTTGTTTGTTTGAAACAGGGTCTCTATACACAGGTCAGGCTGCTCTTCAGTTTCCTAAAGTTGTCCAGGCTGACCTTGAGTTACTTATTTCTTTTTTTTTCTTGGGACCAGGGATTGAACTGAGGCTCTTACACTTGCCAGGCAAGTGCTTATTCTACTGAGCTATCTCCACAGCCCCTCAAGAATCACTTTGATCCGTCCTCCTGCCTCGTCTTCCTAAGTGCTAGAATTATAGGAGTGCATCCCCATGCCTCACAGCACATGTGTTTTAAGAAGACAGATCCGGGGAGATAGCTCAGTAGAATAAGTGCTTCCATGGAAAGTGGAAGGTCCTGAGTTCAATCCCTGGTACCACAAAATAAATAAATAAGTAAAATTAAAAGTCAAAAGACAAAGACAAAGTTTGTGGTAGTTTTGAGTAACAATGAACGTCATCTCAATGTAGAGGGTCGTAGAACACAAGATTACTAGTAGAACTTGCTAGCAGACAAGGAATTGAGCCATTCCTTGTGATAACTCATCTAGTGCTTCTCCTGCTGTGGTCCTGCTCCAAATCTTCATGGATATCATGCTGTTTTTTTACTGAGCTGTACATAGGTGGTTGAAAAAATAGAAAACACAATGGACAAGAAATGGAAAAAATTGAAGCATTTCAGTTGGTAGATTGACCATATGATACTTTTGTATGATGTTGGCGTGCTCTATGTTGATTCTAATTTTTATTTATTTATTTTGAAGCAGCGTCTTAATTTATAGTTGATGCTGGCCCTTGGATTCACTATGTTGCCCAGCTAGCCTCAAACTTGTGGTAATCCTCTGCCTCAGCTGTCCCAATTGCTGGGGTTTCAGGCATGTGCCACCAGGGCTAGCTTCCACACTACTAAGTTTTTTGTTTTTTATTTTGTCTTTTTGAGGCAGGGTCTTGCTGTGCAGTTCAGGCTGACCTTGAGCTCACTTTTGTAGTCCAGGCTGGTCTCGAACTTGCACTGATCCTCCTACCTCAGCCTCCCAAGTGCTGGGATTACAGGCGTGCACCACCACACCCGCCTCGCTTCTATTCTACTAATTTTTAAGGGCAGAATGATTTTGTGAAGTTTGATGCACTTTACAAGTTTTAGTCTAGTATAGTACTGTACTTTCATTCTCAGCTTTATTTGGTTTATAGTCAGGAAAGCTCCTCAAAATAAATTGCTTAGCCCTTTATCTGTAGCTTGTTTTTAGATGGTGAAAGTTTTTAGATCATTTTTAGAGAGAATGTTGTACAGGAGGTGAGAATTAGGAAACCAGGCAGCTTTCTAGTTCTTCCAGGGTCAGCTTTGTACCTGGCATTTAATGTATTCTCATCTGAGCCTCATATGTTCCTAAGATAGAGATTACTTTTATTTATTTATTTTTTTTTGTGGGACTGGGGTTCAAACTCACGACCTTGCACTTGCCAGGCTGGCACTTGTGTCACAGAGCTATCTCCCCAGCCCCAATAGGAGATACTTTTGTGTTGTAGAGGAAGGGACATATAAACTGTAAAACATGATTGAGCAGGAGTTGATAATTACTGAAGCTCAGTGATATGTTGGAGATTCATTATTACTCTGTTTGCTTTTACACAGTTAAATGCTCCTCCTCTCCCTCCTCATCCCCTTTCCCTTTCCCTTCCATTTCTCCTTCTTCCTTTCCCCTCTCCCTTCCCCTTCTTTTTTCCCCTCCTCCCCCCTCTTTCCTCTCTCTTCCCTTCCTCCCATTCTTTCCTCCTCCTCCTTTTCCTTTTCCTCTTTTCTTTCCTTTTGAGACAAGGTCTTGCTATATAGTCCAGTCTACCCTTGAATTCACTATGTAGTCCAGGCTGGCCATGACTCATAGTGTTCCTCCTGCCCCTGCATCTGGAGTGCTGGGCTTACAGTTCTGCACTACCACTCATGACTGTGTTTAAAATTTTCACAATAAAAAGAAAACCTTTACCTGTGAGATCATGCCGTTCTGTCTACCATGATGGAAAGTGATTTCTTTGTTTTTATTTTTTATGTGATAGGGTTTCACAGCCCACACCAGCCTTGAATTCACCACAAACTTGTCACCTTCTTTTTTTTTTTTTTTTTGAGACAGGGTCTCGCTATGCAGTTCAGGCTGGCCTTGAGCTCACTTTTGTATCCCAGTCTGGTCTCAAACTTGCACTAGTCCTCCTGCTTCAGCCGCCCAAGTGCTGGGATTACAGGCATTTGTCACCTTCTTGCTTCAGCCTTTCAGAGTGCTGCAATTATAGACATTACTTTTAATACTTGTGCTGTTTGCATCATACCCTCCTTTTCTTTTCTTTTTTTTTTTTTTTAAATTTATTTATTTATTTATTTGTTTGCTTGTTGTGTTTATTTGTTTCTTTATTTATTCATTCATTTTGTGGCTGGCTCAGCCTGCCCTGGTGGTGGCGCTGGCGCAGCATGTGGTGCCGGGGATCGAACTGCAGTCCCTGCAGTTGCCTGAGCCCTCCTAAGCAGGCGCTTTAGACCACTGAACCATCTCGCCGGCCCCCTCCTTTTCTTATATACTGGATCTCCTCACTAACCTCCGTGAGAACTGACCTCTGTCTTCCCATAGCCTAGTATATCTTTCTCATAACTTTTACTTAGTACACCCTCATTGATAGTAAATCGTTAGGGTGGTTTATCTTGTATTGAAAGAATATTAAGGAGAAGCTTGTGAAGGTTGTGTTTATAATCCGTATACATTTATTTATTTATTTGTTTATTTTGCGGTTTGAACTCACGACCTTGCACTTGCCAGGCAGGCACTTGTGCTACGGAGCTATCTCCTTGGCCCCTCCGTATACTTGTAGAAGAGAGCTTTTTTTAATTTGCTGTCAGAATGAGGAATGTCATTTCAGTAAAGTCCTCCCACCCCCCGACCGAGGATTGAATTCAGGCCCTTGTGCTTGCCAGGCAAGCACTTACTCTACTGAGCAGTCTCTGCAGCCCCAATTTTAGTAAAGTTTTAAACAAAACTTATAGATAGATGAAATTAAAATAATTAATAGTAACACCAAGATCTTTGTTATGATTAACCATAAGATTATGTTTATATCTGTTTTACTTGTATACAATGAGGAAGTAAAGGAATACACGTGAAAACACAAAATGAAGGCACAAACTAGACTAATTTGAGAAAAGCACGTTGTTTATGAGTAGTTGTTATAATGTAAGTTCTATAAAAAACTGAAAGGTGTCTCTCTTTCCTTGCCCTTTTTCTAGTAGCATCTTGCTAAATTACCCAGGTTTGACTTCAACTGGTGTGCCTCCTGCCTAAGCCCCCCAGAGTGCTGCCATCTATTGCAGGTGTGTACCATCATGCCTGGCAGGAGTCATTGTAGTAGTTGTACATGATTACACTTGAATCTTGATCAAAATTACTTATGTTTGGGTTAGTGTGTGTGTGTAGGAGGAAAGAAAGATGATTTAAACCTGTCAGGTGGGTTTCATTACCAGAGTGGCTATCATAATAATTTGTGTACTTTCTCTGTGTTAGAATTTTAGAAACATTGCAAAATAAGGAAGTGACGTGCATGTAAGTAACTTGGCTAAGTTTACAAATAGTTAAAGGACTCAAGCCCTCAGCACCCCCTACCCTCCTCAGTCCTCATGCTGGTATTACAAATGTGTGCCCCAGTGGAAATTGGTTTTTGATCTGTCCACTCTGTATCCACAATCATTGCTCTCTTTTTTAATTAATTAATTTCTTTTTTTTATGTATTTAGTACAGGGTCTACAGGGTCTTACTATATAGATCAGACTCATGATTCTCCTACTTTCAGCCTCCCAAGTGCTGGGATTACAGGTGCATGTCACCATGCCCAGCCTTTTTTTTTTTTTTTTAATTTTATTTATTTATTTATTTGTTTGCTTGTTGTGTTTGTTTGTTTCTTTATTTATTCATTTTGTGGCTGGCTCAACCTGCCCTGGTGGTGGCGCTGGCGCAGCATGTGGTGCCGGGGATCGAACTGCAGTCCCCGCAGTTGCCTGAGCCCTCCTAAGCAGGCGCTTTAAACCACTGAACCATCTCGCCGACCATGCCCAGTCTTAATCGCAGTCTCAATGCTCCCTGGGGATGGGGCTGGGGCTAGGGCTGGCACAGCACACTGGGGATCGAACCCCAGCCTCTGTGCTCTGCCTAAGCAGGTGCTTTAGTCCTCTGAGCTATCTGGCTGTCCCCTACACAGTCATTACTCTTAAGCTAGACTTTTTGCCTTAAATTCTTGTATTAGCTTCCTTGACTTTCCTCCATTGTCTACACAAGTGATGGCAAACCTTTTACAACTTTCGGTGGTACAAACAACCCACTGTGGCACATGTGCCATAATTCGCCACCATTGGGCTAGACAATAGCATTCCCCCTGAGTGACTTAGATCAGATCATGTTAGACATTTAAATTTGTAGTACTGCTTGATAATTATAGTCAGATGTTTTTATAGACTCTTCAGTTTTTTTCCCCTAACAGTTTCTTAAGGCTTTTTGCCAAAATTAGAATATAATGCAGAGTGCTACCTGTGCTGTCTCTTTTAATATCTGATGTCAGGACTGCATTACACTGGGGTAATGTAAAATTATTGTGGTAATGGGCATTGTTGGGTTGAGTAGGTACACATGGCTCTAAGCCTGAGAGTAAAAAATAACACGTATCTCCAGAACTAAGTTGGTTCTGGATATGATCATATCCAGTTGTAGCTGTTGGAAGCTTTTTAGAGGGAAACTAGTTGAAAACATGTCCAGGATTATAGACTTTAGAAGAATTGCTCATTATTTTAAAAACATGTTTTGCCTATAAAGTACTATGATAATGCTGTTTGGGTGGTGCTTGATTTAAGCTAAAATTAGTCAAAGCTAACACCACAAATTTGTATTTAAATCATTTTCCACAATGTTTATTATGAGGCCTCTGGTGGAGGCCTGGGATTTATAGCCATATCAGACTGTAATTATCTAGTAGTGCTCCGTGTTACACCTAATATTCATGTGTTCTCAGAATAGATTTTTTTTTTTTTTTGTGGTACTGGGGATTGAACTCCGAACCTTGTGCTTGCCAGGCAGGTGCTTATTCTACTGAGCTATCTCCCCGCCTCTCCCCCTTTTTTTTTAATGTATTTAGTACAAAGTGTACGGGTTCTCACTACGCATCTCAGACTGGTAGTGATGTTCCTGTTGACTGTCTCCCAAGCGATGAGATTACAGGCCCACACCCCCACTCCCAGTCTCAATCGCTTGCTCAGCGCACAGCACACTAGGATTGGAGGTCCCATTTAATCCAGCTATTCCCCTCTTGTGTATTTTTCCTGAAGAACTGAAAACATACCATAGTGGTATATATGCATCCATGTTTATAATAAAGTAATTTGTCATAACAATGTTTGAAGGAACCCAAATACCCATCAACTGAGGAATGGATAAGAAAATGTGGTATTTTTGTACAATCGAGTATTACTTAGCTATAGAAAAGAATACGTTTGAGGCTTTTATCAGTAAATGGGTACAACTTAGAGACACACGCAAACATCATATTGTCTCCCTTAGTGTGAGAACCTGAGAGAAAATAAAACGTGAAAGGTACAGTAGAGTGGGAAAAGGGAATGAACCTGTTAAAAAGAAAGGATTTACTGAGTTGAGGAAGAGGACAGAAGAGGAAGTAGCGGAAAGAGATACATTTACATATGTAAGCAGGATGGTTTGGACAACTATACTGTGGATTTCTGGTAGTCTGTGGAAAAGAGTAGTTAATGCTTAATTTGCTTTTTCTCCCTTTTTTCAGTTCCTTTTCTGAATTTCTTATGTATGTATTTTTTTCTTCCAACTTTGCATGTATTTTTTTGGTAATATGAACTATTTGGTAATATGAACTAATTTGAAGATAACACTGTGCATTACAATAAATACTGTGAAATTTATATTTTGTTTAGTGAAATTCTGTATCATTTAATTTTTCTGTTTCAATACATTTATTTTTCTTTTTAAAGACGGGGTCTTCTAGGGGCCAGTGAGATGGCTCAGTAGTCTAAAGCACCTGCTTAGGCAAGCTTAGGCAACTGCAGGGACCACGGTTCTATCCCTGGCACCATATGCTATGCCAGTCCCACCCCCAGGACAGGCTAAGCTGACCATAATATTTAAAAGAAAAAGAAAGATAGAGTCTTCTATGCAGCTCAAGTGGACTTGAGCTCACTTTGTAGTTTAGGCTGATCTTGAACTTGCAGCAATTCTCCTGCCTCAGCCTTCTGAGTGCTGGGGTTACAAATTGTAATTGGATTGTATATTATTGCCATTGAAAAGTAATGAGTTTCAGGGCTGGCCAAGTAGCTCAGCGAATTAAAGCTCCTGTAAGCAGGTGAAGGGGCAGGGGTTCAATCCCCGGACCTGCTGTGGTGGCATGTGCCTGTAATCCCAGCTCTTGGGGGGCTGTAAACAGATGGATCACTACGAGTCCGAACTAGTAGTGAGACCCTGAACATTCTGTAGACCCTTCCCTAAAAACACACATACAAAAAAAAAAAAGTGGTGTGTTTCACAGTCTATCACTGTACTTCACAAGTTGAAGGAAAGTTATATAATTTTATTTTGATCTTTCGAACATAGTTTGCCTCATCATCTATTCAAGTGAAGAAAGTAGTGAAGTGGTAAAACCTTTCTCCCCTTCCCCTCCATTTTTTTATGTACAGGAAAGTTTTCCATCTTTCCAAGATGTGAAGTAGTTTTTTTATTCTACACCAATTCTGACAAGCACACCCTCTTCTTTCATCTGAGGGCCTGAGGCCTGGGCTTTCCTCTTCACCTAAATAGGGCATGCCTAGTACTGTCTTGTTTATTGTTTCTTCAGTCTGGTTATACAGACCTTTTGATCTAAGTATAGTGCCTGTTTTGTTGTTTCTTTCTTAATTTTTGTTCATCGTGATCTAACTTAATCTTCTAAACTTGACTAAATACTTTTTTGTTTTTAGTGCTAGAGATCAAACTCTCAGTACCTTGTGCTTCCCAGGCTGGTGCTTATGCCACTGAGCTACATTGCCAGCCCAAACTTGACTAAAGCTTTATTCTGCAGACACCTACAGCTTTTTCCTGGTGTTATAAACTTTTAAAAATTCATACTCATTTCTCAGAAATGCTTACAAAAATACTGCTGTTAGAAGTAAAAATGCGTTGTAAAACATACATTCTCTGATCTTTAGTACAGTCATTTTAGAAGTGTCAGCTAGGACTACAAGCCAGGCTAAAGTTAATTGAAGATTAGAAATAAACTAGACATGGTTTACACCTGTCAGCGCTGTTGAGATTGAGGCAGAGGTATATACCAAATTTAAGCCCAGGCTAGCCAGTTTAACTTGAGACACTGAGGAGAATAAAAAGCTTGAAGGCCCGGGTTCAATCCCAGTAGGAGGGGAAAGAAAAGGGGTATGTGGGTGTGTGGAGGATTAAAGTCAGTTCAGAGAGATGAGAGAATAAAAGGCCAGAAACCAAGGGTTAGAAAACTCACAATTGAGAAAAGCTGTACAAGGTATGATGATTAGGAAGATTTGAAGGGTGCAAAAGAACTTTTAGGGGCAGGAATGTAAAAAGCTACAGAGTTCAGAAGGAACGAAGAAAGAACAGGCTATTGAATTTGTAAAGGAAGTCATTGAAGCTGCACTAATAAAGATCATAGTCGTGAGGTTAAATGACCAACTGGGGTTGGGTAATGAAGAAAAATAAAGGCATCTTTCAGGTACTAACAATATAAAATGTGAAAGAGGGTCGTAAGAAAAGAGGGTCTTGTTTAGGTAGCAGGATTGTAAAGATTTTTTTTTTGCTTTTTTGTGTTTTTCGGTAATGAAGATAATTATGTGTTTGAAAGCAAGAAGAATAAACTGATAATGAAAAGAGATTTTTATACTGTAATTATAATTATTATTATTATTTTGAAACAGAGTCTAACTATAGTTCACACTAGCCTTGAACTCACTGTGGAGCACAGGCTGGCCTCCAACTCTCCGTGATCCTCTAGTCTTAATCTCCCAAGTGCTGGATTACAGGCTTACACCACCATGCCTGGCCCTAAAATACTCCAAAGTAGGTTACTGTTGACTTTGTGTACTTAATGTGGCTCTTCTACATAGTTGGCTCTTCTCTCAAGGTTTGAAATAAGTATGTCTTACCTGTCTTTCAAAGTTCAGTTGAAATCCTTTTATTCCAGGGCCTTGTGATTAGCACAGGAGAAATATTCTGCTTATACCTACATATCTGTTCCTGTTATACTGGCAGCATTTATGATTTGGTTTTCTTTTTCTTCTCTTTTCTTTTTTCTTTTTTGGCTGCTCAGGCTGCCTTAGGGGTGGGTCCTGTAAGGCTTGTGGAGTCGAGGATCAGACCCCGGTCCCCTGCACCTGACTACATTTGCCTGAGCAGGCGCTTAACTGAGCTAAGCCATAGGCCCTTTAATTTTCTTATCTTATATTGAACATAGTGTGTCTTGTCTCTTTACTTTGGTAGTTAACTCTGAAAGGGTAGGATCAGAGTCATTAATTTCATAGTATAAAAATCTATGCATAGTAGATGTTCAAGTTGGTAGGGCTTTTTTGTGTTTGTTTTTGAGAAAGAATTTTTTTTTTTTAAATTATTTATTTATTTATTTGTTTGCTTGTTGTGTTTGTTTGTTTCTTTGTTTTATTTATTTTGTGGCTGGCTCAGCCTGCCCTGGTGGTGGGGGCTGGCGCAGCATGTGGTGCCGGGGATCGAACCGCAGTCCCTGCAGTTGCCTGAGCTTTCCTAAGCAGGCGCTTTAGACCACTGAACCATCTCACCGGCCCGAGAAAGAATATTTTAAGTTTGCTTGGTGTTGGACTTTTTCTTTTTTTAAATGTATTTTTTTTTAACTTTATGTTACGGCTGGCTCAGCCTGCCCTGAGGGTGGGGCTGGCACAGCATGTGGTACGGGGGGATTGAACCATGGTCCCTTCGGTTGCCTAAATTTGCCTAAGCAGGTGCTTTAGACCGCTGAGCTAACTCATCGGCCCCAATACATTTTTTTTTTTTTTTTTTCCGCAGTACCAGGGATTGCACTCAAGACCTTGCACTTGCCAGGCAAACGCTTATTCTACTGAGCTATCTCCCTGGCCCTCTTTTTTTTTTTTCTAATAGTTAAGAGACTTTATTCTAATAGTTGTAATTATAGAGCTTGTCAAAATGAAAACTGCAAAAAAGTATACAAAATAGTTGATTACTAATTGTGTATTGAAAGCAGTAAGAGATTCCAGAACAGCAGATAAACCAGTTTTTGAAGTTTCCCAAGGTAAATTTAACAGCTCCAGCTTCTTCAGTGTTTATCAAAATACAAAAGAAAAAGTAGAGGTTGTCTTTTCTGATGGCAAATCAGACCCTTACAGGCTGAGGAAGGAAGCTACTTCACACATGGAGGTGGGGATGCTCTGGGGCTGTGGTCTGGAGTGGACCAACTGACCCAGCATGCACACACTCCTGCTAGTGAGACCCAGACTTGGACCAGTGCAGGTCCTGAGTGGGCATTGAGAATAGGCTGCCACTCCAGCTGCAGACTGACCTAGGGCGAGGGTGGACCCGTACCCCTCATAACCCCCCCTACTACCCTAGGTGACCACATGAGCATGAATACAAGCACAGTGCTATGGAGTGCAGGTGACCCAAACACAGGCAGGCCACAGGGTCTTGACGGTGACCATGCAGTGGATGGCATTTGTTTGTCACATCTCTGGAGTTCCCAGAGAAACAACTGATCTGATGACTGGCTTTCAGGCTGAACTGCACTAGGAATAGTTTCCCCTCTGTGTGTTCAAGTGTTCTCACCTTGTAATTTTTTTTTTTTTTTTTTTTTT
>PVKN010012713.1:0-20517 GCA_004027915.1 Capromys pilorides
GAATCAGTTAAGTGTATTAAAATTATTAATTTGGTGAAATAGTTTGCCATTAAAATAAGACATAATGAGAAAAATATAAGTAGTTTTCACAGCATGAAATCATTTTTAAATATATATTCATCTGACATCAACAAAGAATACTCAAGTAAATATTTAACCCATATTTCTTCTGTTTTAATGTCATGATGTCTTCTAAATTCTGTCTTCGATTTTTAACAATAAATTTATTAGGGCTAATGAGATAGCTCAGTGGACTAAGTGCTTGCTTTGACAAATATAGGGACTAGGGTTTGATCCTTGGTCCTGCATGCCAACCCTGCCCCACCCTCAGGGCACAGTGAACCAGAGGATTAGCTGGGACATGGTGGTGCATGCCTTGTAATCCCAGCTCTGGGAAGCTGAAAACAAGAGGATCACTACAAATCTGAACTGTACAGTGAGACCCTATATCAAATATGCAAATGAAAAAATATTAAATAAATAAATAAATTTATTCTTTGAAAAGTATTATGGTTAGTCCAGATCTTTACATAATTTCCCAAGGGTTATCAAGAAATTCACATGCTTATCCTTCTCTACAAGCTTCTTGATTTCCATTCTGACCTTTCATTCTGAAATAACTTCATTCTGTCCAAATCTTAGGCATGAATTTTTTTCTCTTTTCTTTGTCCACCTAACAACTCACACATACAGATCCTCAACAGTTTGGTTTAAAATTATATAAAGGAGATTTCAATATGGAACTCAAAAACTTCAAATTAATATTGAATGCCAAGCTCTTCCCAGCTCCTACTTATTCTCCACTACTGGAAAGTTCACCCTCTGTTATAGCTTGGATCTAAAATGTCATCCCCAAAGTCTGCTGTGGTTACAAGTGGGATTTCTGGAAGTTTATCAGATCACAGTGTGTTATGCTCATCTGTGGATTAATTCACTAATGAGATGATATCAGAAAGCATTGTTAGCAGGTGACACCTTGTGAAAAGGGCTGGGTCACTCAGACATGGGATGTGAAGGTTCATTTTTATTTCTAGCTCCTTCTTTCTCTCTCTGTTTGTGCGTGCCTTGATATAGGCAGATGTCACTACTATACCACTTCTTCGTGTTGTGTCTCCTTTGGACAGGTGAATATAGACTGAATCCCTTGAACCAATGCCTTGACACCCACTAAACCGTGGGTGTCAGGGATTTCCCTGGCATGGGTAAGATGATTCACGCAGAAAAATGGCATCCAAGAAATGAAGTCCTTTATGTGAGTACGCCTGACCTTTTTTTGTTGTTTTTAGTTTCAAAACACGTTAGTAGTACATTCACAATAACTGACATATTGCATATTGTTGTTCTCATAGTAGTTATACAGAGCACAGGGTATAGACATGGTAAATTTTCTAATCAATATTGGTAAGGACATTAAAAAAAAAGAAAAAAAAATTCTTCTCTTTGAACTAAGAGGGAGTAGTTGTATGCATAGTACAATGTTCTATAATTACAGTGGATTACCAGTGAAACTACAATGTTGGAGGGTGTTGATTTAAGCCTCTGACAGCTCATCATATTAATCTAGCTCTGCATCTTATGCCTCGTAATTAAGCTTTTCTGCTGGTTGATCAAGGGCTAGTTAAAGCAAGACCTATATAACAAAACATTCATCCTTTGTATCTTCCAAGGTCAAATCCCATCAGGATTAACTTTGGAACCATGTACAGTGCTTTGTAGAACTGTTGTCAGTGTCAGCCACTGGGACAAGTCACAGCCATTGCTTGACCAGTTTGCTCTCTGTGAAAGCCTAAGAGTGTTGTATGTTATGAGTTTGTGCCGAAAGAAATGAGAAGACCTGATGAATTTTTCTCAGAGGTCCACTGAGATTTGTCTCTCTCAAAGTGAGCCCCGACCCCTCAAGTATCTTACTTTTATTGACTACTAAAAGACAGGCTAAGGGATATGCATAACTACTTTGGTAAACACAGACTACAAATCACCATATCTTTTACCATATGCCTAACACTAGGTTAACACAAATGCTAATTGAAAAGATTCCAAATAAGAGACAATCATCAACATCCCAATTAAGGGAGGAGACATCAGGAAGCCAGAAGGAGAAGGTGGTATTTGCCTCTTTGCACCTGGGCTTTGTTTATTGCTCTCTGCTTCTTGAGATGCTAATATAGGCTCTTGTCTTATCTCTACATGAGAGAATGTTAGATACACTATACTTCATTTATCCCTTTCCTTTGAGGTCCCATAATCTCCTTGAACAGAAAATTTGGGAAACCACTGAGTTATAGGATGTTACACCACAGGTTCTCTTATGTCCTCAGTCTTAACTGACCTTGAAGGGCTAGGGCCAAAATGTTGGCTATCCTCATAGCCCCTCTTTTTCTCCAATTTTTGGTCTGTTAACTTACATTCTCAACCCTCCAGCAGAGAAGCTTCATGATACTATTACTCTATAACACAGGTAATTGAGCTTAACATCACTGTCTTTCTGAACATCAAACATCTTAGACTTAGCTTGAAATTGGTATTTTCCTTTAATCACTGATATTCTAACAAATCTCTATAGAATGTGATAAAAGCAGTTACACATTTTTACACAGACATTTAGACATCCAAGGATGTACAAAATTGTAGCCTGTCAAGCCTATGGCATTTTGCCTAGTCTCTTACTCAATAAATGCCTTTTTTTTTGTTAACCAATCATTAAATTGAGAGAGAGTATAGCAGTAACTCAGTTTACATTAGAAGCAATACACTCTAAAAGACCAGAATAACAGGCATTCCAAGCATAGTTCTAGTGTTGCACGTTGCTATACCACTATCTAATTCATCCTGTGTTCATAAGTGCATGATTTTGCTCCTACCTGACCATTTTATTTAGAAAATTTTAAGACTTGTTCTTGGAAAATGTTTCAGAGATACAGGCTGAAGAAAGTCAAAACTACTGTAACTAGAGCTTGGTGAGTGTTTCTAGTTGGAGCTCAGATCAGAATGCTAATAGGAGTGTGGATAATAAAGTCCACACTGAAAAGCTTTCTATCAGGATCAAGGATTCCCATAGTAGTAGTGCTAGAGGCCATGTGTGTTGTACTACGGAAAAAAAAAAAAAAAGAAAAAAGCATACACTTTACCCATAAGCTAAGATTTTCATGAGACTGAAAAAAATGGTGGTAGAGTAATTATTCTGGAGGAAGAAGTTTCCAGGCAGTCCTGTGTTCATAATATGACATGGATACTGCTGATTTCCTTTCGTCAGATTTAAAGTGGGGAGTATAGGCTGGCCAGATAGCTCAGCAGACTAAAGTGTCTGCTTAGGCAGAGTGCAGTGGCCAGGGTTTGATTCCTGACGTGCCATGCTGGCCCTGCCTGTGGAGCAGGCTGAGATGACAATTGAGCCTGGGCATGGTGGCACATGCCTGTAATCCCAGTACTTGGGAGGCTCAAAACAAGAGGATCATTATGAGTCTGATCTACGTAGTAAGACCTTGTAGATCCTTTAGATCCTGTACTAAATGCAAAAATAAATAAATAAATAAATAAATAAATAAATAAATAAATAAATAAAGTGGGGAGTATAAACAGAAAAAAAAAATTTGGAAAACCCTAAATTTTGTACAAAAAGGAGGGCACTTATACATTTCATAGATGTGATTGATAAAAAGATGAGAATCTCTAAAAGAAGTCAAATTCTTTGCATCTGAACAATAGGAAATATGCCTCATGGATGTTTCAGGAAATGGGCAAACTACAAACATCACAAGGTAAATAATGTAGAAAAGTAAGCTCCCTTGAAAGTTTTTGTTTAAAAATTGATTCCCAGTGTGCCTTACTCGTTCTGGGCCACCAGGAGTAGTCTTCCTTGGAGTTCAGCTATCCAGGTGCTCAGAGGCATCTGTAACCATAATCCAAGGAGACCTGACTTCTGTTTGAGCTGGTGGCAGGCCTTGGAGTCATCTAAATGCTGTTAATCTTTCAGTAATTTAAAATGTAAGAACTGGGGACCACCCACTCGGGACCTCCTCATGTTCTTCTCTCAGACCCCCAATAAATCTATTCTGCTCATTAAAAATGTAAGAACTGTGGACTAATGTAGATTTCCACTCATATTTCAATGGATGATCTGTGAGATCATAGAACGTGGCCCTACAAGGGTAGTATATGAAGCTGTCAGGCTGAACTGAAAGGTGCAGTGGAAACCCCTGGAGATACAAGAATATGGAAGGTCTTCAGGCAGTGAGTAGTATCAGTCCAGGGAGAGGCTCTATGAGCAGTGAAGAACAAGGCCATAGGTTCAGGACTATTCAGGCCCTGTGGAGTTTGTATGGCACTTTAACCTGTCCTGGATACTAAATGGAGCTACACATGGGGTTGTTTGCCCTCCTTGTTTCCATTCTTGCTTCAGTAAAACATCTTTCCATTGCCCTGTTTCTCAGCTTTAGGATGATACAGTTTACTCTGAGCCACTACATGGTAAAATCATCAAACTTACCATTTTTATAGGCACAGTGAAGTGTTTGTCTTGAGTCTCAGGAGAAACTTTGGATTGGGTTTTTCAGCAATGCAGAAACTTCTAAGATTTTGGTAACTCTTAGAGATAAACAGATTTTATATAATGAGACAGATATGAGCCTTTTGGGGTATCAAAGTTGAAATGTGGTGGCTTAAATCTAAAATGTCCCCATAAAATTATTTTGTGTTCATATAGAGGACTTAGGGAAAGTGATATGGATCATGATATGGACCATGATATGGATATTCAGCAATGATTAATCCACTAGTTAACTCACAATTGAATGCACTCTTTCAAGAGGAGGTGGGACACCATCCAAAGAGGCAGGTCACTGGGTGCATGAGCTGAAAGATGATGTGCTTGCCCTTAGCTCCTCACTTCTTTCTGCTTCCTGGGTGCCAAGATGTGAGCAGCTTTTCTCTACCATACTCTTCCACTATGATGTCTCTGTCACCGAGCAAGCAAATGCTAAGGGGAATCCCCTGAGCCAAATTAAGCCACTCCTTTAAGTTGAGGTATGTGGTATTGAATCACACCAGCAGGAAAGCTGACAAAGACACTCTCCCAAGAGGTCTCTTCTGTTGTGGTTTCTGGCTAGGCCTGATGGATTAACTGCTGGTCTACTTTAGTGGAGTCAGCATGGTGCTGGGTGGGGAAGACCCTCCTGAGGATTATTGTCAACAGCATGAAAGAGAACTGGAAGGGGAAATGGTATGTTAATAATTTTTTTGAAAACTTCGTCATGTTGGTTTTGCTGATATGAATTCAGCTTTTCTTACTGTCAGAAGAGTTTGGATATTTGCTGTCATTGAGTATGCCTATGGTGCTTTCCAAAGGAGCTCTGAGTCTTACTTTGATGGTTATTTCCTAGCTCCAGTGCAGATCCATGAGCCCTCTGGCACAGATCCTTCATCTAGCTGGTGTAAGCTTTCTAGTTTTCACTGCTGAGCTTTGGGCCTACCTGGTACAGATCCTTGATACAGACTTCAATGAGAAATTGTCCTGAGTTCTTGGCCTTCAGATGGCCTTGTGTAGGACACTGACATGGGACCCAGGCACTCAGGTGAATTATTTGGGTCTCCAGGATGTGGATAGATCTCCTGTACTCTTTTGCATTTGACTCTCGATGAACATTATAAAATAATCCTATAAATTATGTAGCCTGTTTTAAATCTTTTCCCTTGTAAACCCTCACCACAGCATCAGGTTTTTCCTCTTTAGGAATTACTTACTTCTTCCTGTCTGACCCCAGAATACTGCCTGCCAAGAAGTGATTCAAAATCCTAGTATGGCTCTGTTACATTGGGCAAGTCAATTTAATACTTTCTGTAATAACCTTCTCCTTTCAGACCCCATCTGAAAGCCTAATATTTTGTAATTAAAAGGCATTTCATCAGAAAGCCATTCTCTCCCTAATGAAAAATTTAACTGAGCTCAAAGGGCATACAACACAAAATGCAGTGAGTTTTCAAAGCAGCTTTTAATCTTCTTTGCTAAGATTGATTCAAATATTCAAAGAAATATACTAATAATATGTGTGTGTGCGTGTGTGTGTGTGATATGCAGTGAGTGCATACAGAGAAAACAGTAAAGGAGTTATATTTGAGTGAGCTTGGGATGGAACAATCATTTTGAAGGCTCTACTCATCTAACAGCATATATTTTAATAATAAACTTGAATTGTATAATTTTCAAGGAGCAAAGTAAGCATACTTCAAAGATCAATTTGGAATCTTTTCAGAAAATCTGCGATAATATCTCTCTAAGTTTTGATGATATGTGTTTCTAGAGTTGAAAAGGAGTCATACTCACACTCCTTCCTCACAGGTTGGTTTCCAGTTCACAGCACGGAATGAAATTGATGCAGGCCCTACAGAGTCGATTTCTTTGGTAGACATGAAGATAATCGAGTCCTCTCTCTATTCTGTCACTGTGCATAGCAGTTCTCTGCTGCTACAAGGAACAGGAACACTGGCTTGCAGCTAGGAGCTCTTCAGTGCTCCCCTGTCCACAGTGTAGTCAGTGGCACCAGGTAGAGCTGAAGGTCTCAGACGAGCCAGGAGGACTAGATTTCACTTAAATTTAATTGACTTTTTCATTTCTCACTTTAACACCAGTGATCAGCTTAAAAATTTTTGAAGTAAAAAAAGTTAGGCATGTTTGTAAAACTGTATCTGAATTTACATTTCAATCACAATTTTTTGCCTTCGAACCCAGGGCCTTGAGTATGCTTGGCAAGTGCTATACCACTGGGTTGTCACCCTTAATTACATATTTTATGAAGTCTAAATGGGCAGTAAGTGTGTCTAATGAAAGCTTAGTGATCAATTTAATTGGTATTTGTAAGTGTGCAACGCATATCACATTTGAAAGACACACAAACCATGAAATGGAAAGCATCAACATTTTCATAATGACCATATGTTAAAATATGTTTTGAATATATTCAGTTAAATAAACTACATTATTCACATGAATTTCACCCCTTCCTTCCTATGTGGATACCAGAAGATTTTAAATGGTATACATGGGCCAGGCACATGGCTCAGCGGATTAAAGCCCCTGCTTAGGCAGACTCAGGGACCTGGGTTTGATGCCCAGCTTGTGCTACCAGCCTGCCCCCAAGATGCACTGAGACTGCAATTAAGACAGGGTGTGGTGAAATCCCAGTGCTTGGGAGGCTGAAAACAGAAGAATCACTAGGAGTTTGATCTGCGCAGTGAGACTCCTCTGTTAAACCCTGAAATAAATAAATAAATAAATAAATACATAAACAAATAAATAAGTAAATAGCGTATATGGTTCACATTCTACCTCCAATACACCCTGCCTCAGTAGAGGATAAAATGTTAACCTAGCTACAAAGCTACAAATTTACTGACATTTACCCATTTCTATTTTTCACTCATGAAGTTTTTAGACATTGGTAATGAATTATAAATTTATTTTAAAAATATTTATGCTCAGTACTAAGATATTAATAGTTGAATACTTTTGAAAGTTATAAAGTTTGGTAAAGCTACATTCATTATTCCATGGCAAAAATTTACTGGACCTCACATTGGCTTCCTGTTTAGCTAGCACAAATCTTTTTGCTCTGCATAGCCTCTCTGCCAGTAAAAAAGAGAACCATTCTGCCAGACTTCTGAAGATAAACACTAGAATTTGAATTTCTTTAACCACATGACAGGATGGCATAAAAGAAGTGAGGATTTTCAACCTTTATATTTTTTTCTATCAAATGGTCTCTACATTGGGTGGTTTATTTTTTCTAGCTATAAAAATTGATCAACATTTTACCAAGTGAAAATCCCACTGAGCAGTTTTAAAGCTGCCCAGAAATCAGAATGAAAAGAAAAAATTGTGCTTCAAAGATCACAGTCCTGCTTATCGCAGAATCTGTTCCTTTAAATCCGAGAAACCTCCCAGTCCTTCCTGCACTATTGGCCTATATGACAGACTTTAATTAGCACAGATTTTTCACATTCATGGGTAGATTAGAAATTTGGAAGAACTTAATGAAAAGGTCTGTTACCTTGACCACACTGAAATTGCTGTTAGAGGGCATTTGCTTTACCCAAGGCTGACTGCATAAAAATATATGAATATTAACACTATGCATACAAAAATGAAATTTTAGGTTTTTATTAAAGAAATGTTCATTTTGATCTATTGCTAATGCCCATGAAATATTTGAATGACAACTTTAATAACTATAAATTAGATGTAATTAGATTGTTTTACAACTGTAATTTCCTTCTGTCTGTTTAATGAAAGAAATGAAGTAAAACAAAGTTGTATGCATCTTTTGAATTAGCTCACTCTCTATGTGCTGCTGGTAGCCTAAAAGGGTACAAAACTAATGATAAATGGATAGATATGGACAAATACATACATGCCTGCAAAGTGAGTAAGTGGGATCATTCCAAATTATTCTATGAGCAATGGTGGCAAAAAGATGAATTAAATAAAGATCTCATTGCAAGGTTGAAATTTGATGTGATACCCAAGGAAGGACAAGTAGAATGATACGTGAGGAGCAGAACAATGTTCCATGCAGAGGGAAGAGCATGGGCAAAGCATGAAGGCAGGTGTTCCAGCTGAAAGGTGACCCATGTGGCTGATCTCGCTACCCAGCCAGCATGCAGGCTACAGACTGGATTTGTCCCCATCACTGAGATTCTGATAAAACATCATTTCAACAGCACAAATGGATGCCTCCACCTGGATGTGATCTGCGTGCACATAGCTGAGCCATTTCAGCTCCCAGCACTCTTGCAAGCCAGGGATCCCAGATGTCACCAGCCAGCCTATCAACCAGAAGCTGTGCTTTCTCAGATAGACTGGAGATCACTCTTTTTCTCTTGACCAAACTTAACACACAGCTGAGTTTCTGCTAAGCTGGTGGTCCTTGATGGACAGGAGCACTTTGCGCAGTGTGCTTATTCTTTCCTGTTCATCTTTAATGTTATGTATATAAAAGGAAAGCATAAGATAGAGTACAGTGTAGATGAATTAGGGTAGCAGGAGTTGAAAAGGAGCAAAAAAATTATTTCCTCAACCCCCATACTTCACACTGTCCAATAAATGATTGATCAATACAAAATCAAACAAATTTATTAAAAACATACATCACATACTCATGGAAACTTAGCTGGGAAATAAGTAATTCTCAGAGAAATGGCTTTGAGGTTCACCTTCCACCCAACATCAACAAAGAAGAGCTAATTATTTTACAAGTGACAAGACTGAAGGATGAGGAATCTCCCATGTTAGCTTCTTATAGGAAAACAAACATAAATTTGGAAATCTCAGTTTCTCTGACGCCACTGCCAAGTTCCAGTGGGCCTGAAGCTGTCTCCATGCTTCACTTTGTCCTGGTAGAAAAGAGAAAAAAGGAGGACATTTTGTCCTTGCCTCTCTGTATCCTTTTAGGCAAATGGAAGGTAAGCAGGCAGTCTCTGTCCATTGCTCATTGTCTTAGTTCCACAATTTTTATGCCGAAGAGAAACATTTTGGGGTAACATGTTCTGGTCTTCCACAAAGTCAAGCAGCATAACCACAAAATGACACAAGGGGTTCATTTTAAGTCTCAGCTTACTGAAGAGTGATCATTACGGAGTGCAGTACATTCTATTTATGTTTTAAAATGATTATTCTCACTGCCATGCAAATAAACAAAGTGATTACAGGTGGGCTAGTGTGGGAGCTCAGTAATCAGTCCCAAGGTGAGGTTGGTCTAAGGAGTGTCTGTCCATTGAATGGATGCAAGATCAATCTATCAGATTTATAGGATCATGCTAACAATAAATGCTGGTAATTTCAACAATCGATAAATAGAAAAATCAATGTTTACTGAGTACAAGCTGTTTTATATGCTTGCCTCGCCCAATCTTTATACAAGCTTATGGGTGTGTTTGATTGAGCTTACTTTACAGTTAAAATAATTGAGACTCAAACAGTGTGCTTAATGTCACGTGCCAAGTAGCTGAAGCCTAAATTCTACTTTAAGGTTACTGTATTCATCCTCTCAAGTCCATAAATTTAAAGAATGAGTTGGGGTTGGTGATATACACCAATAATCCCAGCATCTGGGAGGCTCACCTGGGAAGGTTATAAATTTGGGCTCAGTTTGGGTAACTTAGCATCTTAGAAAGACCCTGTGTTAGAATAAAACATAGGAAAGGCCTGGGGATATAGCTCAGCATAAAGTCCCTGGGTTCAACCTCCAGTACTCCCTTACATTAATTAATTTGCAAACATTATTAAAAATTATTCTTTATAAAACCATGTAAGAAAAGGAAAATTGGTTAAAACTTTAATGGGCTTTTGTTAACTGTTATGTAGTAAAAATATAAACAAGATTTTTTTTCCTATAAAAATGTAAGAATACTAAAGTATACATCAAATGGCTCACGTTTTTCTCTTATCATCCACAACATATGTACGTGGTATAATGTGATCCTTCTTGTATAAAGTACCTTCATCCATCTATGTGTAAAGATAATCAAGGAAAAGATGTAAACTTAGCATGTATCACCTTTGAAACTCATGAGCTAGAAGATTCAAGCCAAGGTGCAAAGGGACAGGAGATAGAGGAGGAAATCAAGTCATGATCTAAATAAAGTGCTATTGATTTCTTAGTAGCTCTGCTAAAGCTCTTTTCGTTGGGTGACTAAGCAAATGGTCACTCGTCAGGAAGATGAATTACTACCCTCATGGTTACACAAGCAAGTTGCCTTTTCCATCCAAATCAGGAACTGTCGCTTGTTATACACCTGGCTACTTTGGGACTTATCTGACCCTGCTGTGTGTGGATGAGAAAGAATTTGTTTTGGGTGCAGATCATATCCTGTTAGCTCATCTTTTATCCTATATGCTCTCATTTTCTGTTTTCTTGCTGGATTTCATTTCAGGAACAATTTTTTTTACATGTATACATTTTAATTCAAACTTGTCATTTAACAGGAAGATTATTCCCAACAACAAATTGAAGAGACAAGCATATTTTGTAAGACTGTCCACTGGGATGCTCATATAGGATCCATTAGTGCATCAGCCGTGCTCTGGGCAATTGACTACAAAAGTATCACTTTCTCAAATGGTACTTTGGAAACCCTTGGCGCAAAAGCAGTTTTCAGTCACACTGGATTCCATTCTCTCTTTCTTTTCTTCCTGTTCCTGCTTCACATGCCATTAGGGATGATAGCCCCAGTAGAAGTTGCCTTTCTGACTCAACCCCCTACTTCCATGAAATTAATTAAGTGATGCCATGCTTCATTTTATCTGATTTGGAAGCAATCCATCACCTTTTTGCTGGTTGTATTAGTCCAAGTGATCAGCATATTAATTCATTTGTGAGAATAAGCCCAAGGGTAATCATGGTGAGGAGGTTTAATTCCTAAATGTGTTAATATCTGTAATCAGAACTATTTTCTCAGTGCAGAACAATTGTTAGACAATTACTGTTGGATATGATTGCTATGGTAGACAACAGATTCAGTGGCAAGAGGGAAATAGGGAAAGCTTGTTTTGCAAGTACTGTAATGTCAGCAAGTTTTCTTTTCCCCTGAAATGTTTTCTAAGATGTTCAGTTTCTGTATAACTATCTTCTTACTCTCTACATCAGTAAGTAAAAAGAAAAAATTGTATTTGTTATTTAAAAGGATCACCTGACACAGTTTGGGACTTTCTGAATGTCTTATCACTCCTGTGTTCTTTCTTTTCAGGTGCTTTGGTTTTATTTGCATAAAATTACCAATTTAATAATTTCCTTTTCATTCCCAATATGCCCTAGAGTCTTCATTACCTAATTTTTTCCTGTAATGAGAAAAGTCTTAGGTTAACTGACTGTCAAGACAAAAAGTCTTGACAGAGCGTGGTCCCTCTGGATTAACAAGTTGCTATGAATTGAATAAACGATTGGAGAACTGGATTACTGATTATGGTTACTTACATTCTTGGAGTGATTTTGAATGTGAATTTAAGTTTACTCTCAAGTACTTTTCTGTTTCCTTTATTCTCAAAGTTTGATATATAAAATAAGGATGTAGTCATACTTTCTCATCTATATGTCATTGCTTTCTGAATCTCTTTGAGGCGTGGACAGTATATGATTATATCTGGTTTCAAACAGAAGAAATTAATGGCTCAAATAATCTAAATAACCTAGGAAGAAAACACGTCGTTTGTTGTAATTGGCACATCCTAATATATCAGAAGCTTACCTGTGCTTATATCAATGCTTTGCTTCCATTTGATGATTCTCTCAGCCTTGTGTTCTCTCAAAATCTAGGTTGATTTTGCCCTCAGTCTGTCTTGCCATATGGTCCCAAGTGACTGTAACATTCCCAGACCACGTCTGGATGAAGACTTTCTTTGCACCTTTCCAAACATCAAACTGAGATCACAATAGCAGTTTCAATAACTTAGTTAAGAGATACAATCTACATCCCTCACTGTTACTTAACTACACTACTCGTAAACATGAGATCATGTGACAGTCACAGCAAATGCGACATGTGAATCTGCTCACTTCATCTTACTTATTCTATTCTTCTGCTCTAGTGCTGTAGCAGACTTGGTTGATTGTTCTGTTTGTGATGGTAATACAATTTTAAAACATGTGATATTAATGCATTGTCAAATCCTTATAAGCATGATTCACGTATTTTGCACCACGAGATTATGGCAGTAAGACTCCAGCTGTTACTAACATTAGATCTTGTGCTAAGGTAAGAACTCTACCAAAGCTCTACAGCAAAAGTCACAAGGCAGGGCTATACAAAATGACAAAGAGAAGGAGCAAAATGCACTCTCGGGCCCCGAGCCCACCCAGAACAAATACAGAAGACAATAGCATAGAAAAAATTGGAAATCACACACCTGAAATCTCTGAAACAATAGCATCTGAATGAAAGAAACAACTGCAAAAAGGCATAGAAGAAATCAGATCAGAAATAATTTCTGAAGCAAAAAAAGAAATGTTAACTACAAAAGTACTAAGAAAGAAGTACTAAGTACTAAGAAAGAAGTACTAAGTGCTTCTAAAGAAGACACTGATAAAAAAAATGAAGGAAAATAGAAAAAATGATGGTACCCGTGAATGAGCAATATGGGAAAGTAATAAAATGTATGAAGCAATTCAAAGGGCTATATAGGAAATTAAAACTTCAATCACAAGCTGGCAAAACTGTTTCAATAAAAGTGAAAATAGACTTTCAGATCTTATAAACACCATTGCAGCTAGTGAAAAGGTAAGAAAAGATCTCTTAAAAACAAGTAAGGTGCAGAAAAAAAATTCAACATCTGCAAGACAATGCAAAGATGCACAACATAAGACTACTAGGCATCAATGGGAAAGGAGTCAATACAAATAATATGAAAAGAATATGGACAGAAGTAATAACAGAAAACTTCTAGCAGCAGGTGTTTACTAAGTACCGTTGGTCAATTTTCTGTTGCTAAAACAAAATACTTGCAAAAATCACCTTAATACTTTCAAGCCAGACTAAGCAACTCAGTGACCCTGTCTCAAAATCAAAAAGGTCTTACTGTCATAATCTAATGGTGCAACAAAAATATGATCATGGTTATAAGAATTCGATCATGCATTGATACCAGATGGTTTAAAGGGGTACATTATGTAACAAAAAGCCAAATCATTTATTTATTTATTTGCTTGTTTGTTTGTCTGTTTCTTCTGTATTTAAGACAGGATCTACAGGGTCTCTCTATGGAGATTGGACTCCCAGTGGCTCTCCTGTTTTCAGTTTCCCAAAGTGCTGGGATTACAACTGGGCCACCACACCCTATCTCAATCTTCACCTCAGCAAACCCTGCAGGCAGGGCCAGAAAGGCATGCCAAGGATCAAATCCCAGCCACTGTGCACTGCCTCAGCAGGCGCTTTAGTCCCCTGAACTATCAGGCCAGCTCAATAAGTCAGATCTGCTACAACTCTAATCTGGAAAATAGATTGAATAAAGTGGAGCAAACAGATTCACATGCCATATTTGCTATAATGTTGAGACCCTGTCTCAAAATTTGAACAAAAAATCTAAAAAAGGGGTAAAGATTAGCTTAGTGCTAAAGGCTCAGATTCAAACCCCAGCACAGAAAGAAAGAAAGAAAGAAAGAAAGAAAGAAAGAAAGAAAGAAAGAAAGAAAGAAAGAAAGAAAAAAAGAAAGAAAGAAAAAGAAAGAGAAAATGGAAAGGTTATTTGAGTTCAAATTTTTAATCTTTGCAGTGTGTGACTTTGGTTGCATTGTTATTAAACGGAACATTAGGGGCAGATAATGTGGCTGAACAAAGGGGCTCATCTCAAGGTGGAAAAAGATAGGGGACAGAGAGAGAGAGAGAGACAGAGAGACAGAGACAGAGACAGAGACAGCAAGACAGAGAGCAGGCATTATCCCTCAAAGGCAAGCTCGACTTATCTAATCCCTCCAGCGTGGCCTCACCTCCTATAGTTACCACCACTTCCAAATAATGCTATCATACTCTGAATTTATCAGTGATTCCATCTGCTGACAGTGAGAGAGTCCTTGGAATCAAGTCCCTTCTTGAAGGCCCCACCACTGAACAGTGCTGCAACAGAGTCTAAGCCTTCAGTGATGAGCACTGAGGAGCCCTCGTGGACCATGCCATAATAGCCTGCTATGGAGATTATTATAAAACACCATAGACAAGATTAAGCAGCAGAATGGCATCTTCTATCTAACATCAACGTGCCCAGAATGTTGGTTTCTATTGAGGTCACTCTTTGTGGCTTGTGGAAAGTCTCTCTCATTATGTCTTCACTTAGAGGAGAGAAAACTGTGTCAAGTGACTCTTCCTCTTCTGACAAGGACACAAGTCCTATCATTGTACATCTCCACCCTTACAAAGTTATCTAATTTTTTTTTCTTTTTTCTTTTTTATATTATAGGGAAGGGTGTACCAGGTGTTCAGGGTCTCACTACTAGATCAGACTCACAGTGGTTTCTCAGTCCACCTGTTTACAGCCTCCCAAGAGCTGGGAATATAGGTGCTTGCCACTACACCCAGACTCAATTGCCATCTTAGTGCGCCCCTGGAGCAGGGCTGGCACAGCAGGCCCAGGGATTGAACCCCTGGCCCCTGAGCCTGCTTGCAGGTGCTTTAATCTGTTGAGCTATTTGGCCATCCCTACAAACATATCTAATTTAATACTCTTTAAATGACATATCTTGAAATACAGTCACATGGGAGGTGGTGGTTTCGATATGGGAATTCTCTTTCTCTTTTACTTTTATGTATTTAGTACAGGGTCTATAGGTTCTCACTACACAGATCAGACTTGTAGTGATTCTCCTATGTTCAGCCTCCTAAGCACTGGGATTACAGCACACATCATCACGCTCCATCTAAATCACCCTCTCAGCTTGCCCTGAGGGCAGGGACAGCAGGATACTACAGGGACCAAACCCTGGACCCTGCATCTGTGTAAGCAGGTGCTTTAGTCTGCTCAGCTATCTGGCCAGTCCAATACAGAAATTTTCTTTGGACAAAAATCAGTCTGTTCTATTAGGGGCAAATAGTGTTTATGCAGAGTTATTCTGCAAATAAAGAGCAGTACCCTATGTCATTTCATGTTAAAAAGTAATTCATAGCATCCAGATTCCAAGATCTAATACCATTCTTGAAGAAACATAATACGAGCTCCTCAAAGAAATAGCTGCTTCTAGGACTGCTTTCTCCTCAGAGAAATAGCTGCAGAAGACACGCAAGATGAACCTGAAACGTTTTGTAGCACAAACACCAAGCCCAACAAAAAGTGTATACAATGATGAGGGATGTCAAGGGGCAACAGAAGTCAGTGAAAAGAGCTCTAAAAGGCAAAACTAAAATAACTTAAGCTATAATTGTTACATTGAATTAGAAACCAAAATATATAATAGTTTTTTGCTTATTTTGAGGTAGAATCTGTTCAGGCTGCCTTCCACTCACTATGTAGCCCAGGATGGCCTCCAACTTACATTGATCCTCAGCCTCCCCAGAGCTGAGATGACAAGTGTGAGCTCCCAGGCCCACCTAAAGTATATGCAAAATAACCCATCTAAGTAAATGAAGGAACTAATGGATTGGGAGACAAGAGATAAGTCTGAGCACAATTCCAGACAATTTTGAGAAACCTTGTACCCCAAAGCAAATAATGTTTGTATTCACTTATCTATGGGCTTTGGATACTTCCTTCCTTCTGAAGAGCTCACATATTGTGGACAGAGAGAAAGAAAAAGGAAAACATTACTAGGGAAATTATGTGCAGTAAGACAGTAGCACAGGCAAGTGAACAAGGAGTAAGTCAGGTGGACACTACGCTGCCTTAACAATATGTGATAAAATAATGTAATTCTATGGTCTTCTCCCCTTGAAACCATAACTGCAAAGCAATGAAAAAACATCAAAACTAAGAAATTAAAAATGCAAGACCTAGAAATTGTCACAGCAGAGAGGAATTTATGGAATCGTAAGGGCACAGTGTCATGTTAGATCCACAGTGAGTTCTTAAAACAGAAAAGGAACCATCAGGTAGAAATGAAGCAAATCTGAGTGTAGTTTGTTTAATAATTATATACCAACATTGGTCTGTTAATTACTAATAATAGGTGGGCCTGGCTGTACAGAACTGGGTAATCCTTTGTATTCTTCCCATGACATGTTTGCTTTTTTACAGAAGTGATAAACAAGCAGATATTCCAAATTAATGACTGTGAAAAAGACTGAGAGCATTCAACACTATGAGTGATGGTGGCCAGTGACATAGACCATGATTCTAAGTAGATATCAGAATAGATCTCGAAATTTCTTGAGATTAGAAATAATCTAGTTTAGAAATAGTCTCAAAATTACTTAACCTAGCTTCAGATATTTAAGTAATATTAAAATTAGAGTTTTGGAATAGAAACTACACTATGGTAGTTGTTCAATGCTATTATTTATTATTGTTATTAAAAGATTATGATACCACCAGAGTGGAATACACAGTGGAAGCCTATTTTTATGCAGACTGCTATCAGCATAAGTGGACCTTGCTCTCTGTCTAGGAGACATTTCTTGGAGCATCTTTTTGCTCCTATAATAACAGAAAATAACATGAAGTCAGAGATTAGGGATCCAGGTATTGGGGATGTGTAATGATTCGGCTAAAGCACTTTCATCAGCTGGTCTCCAAAGGGACTGACGTGCGTGCTGCCTCATAGAGGCTTAGAGGCCCATAGCCAGTGTCTCAGGGCTTACAAGCATCTAGATGTTTCGCATCCCATGTAAGGATTTCCTGGAAAGTGGGTGCTACACCCTTCAGGGAAGGATAAGAGGAATATGTAGGCCACTCCTTCATGGTAGCATTGCAGGGTCTTTCCTCACACCCTTTGCTTCTGTCAGGGGCTCTGGTTTATGAATTGACTAGGGAAAGGGAAGGGAATTAGGAACAGGCCATGGCCGCCCATGGTGGCAATTCCAATGTATCTATTAACCATAACTGAATTGCTGTCATGACTGTTATTTGTCTCATTGTATACTCCTACCTTACATTGATAGACTATAGTCTAGCCAACTGTTTTAGTTGTGAGCATATAATGAGTAATTAGCATGATGAATATGTTTATGAATTTAAACCATTTTGATTGTAGCTCAGGCTGTAATCATGCCTGCCTTCCTCACCCAGGTTCCTTTGCATCTCTGGGATGCCATCATAAATGCCCATTAAAATTAGACAGCATATTTCAATGGTAGAAGCTGGTGTGCCAGCTCTACAACAAATAGCCATTAGCATTTCAGAATTCTGGGACTTGCTTTACTAATGTAATGTGGGAATGTCTCCTGGAGCTGTCTAAGAGGCATGACCAAGGATAGATATGCAACTAATACAAATAGATGTCAATATTTCTATTACACTAAGACTGAATTATTTCTATTATAAAAGAGTGATTTTTCACTTTTACTTGGTATAGGTTGTCCGTTGAATCCAATATTCAGTTGGCAGACTAGGTATAATGTTATAGCCATTTCTAATGTTTATACTTTTGCGTTAAAAATGCCTGTTTTGTGATCCCATTTCAATAAATTTAGCTTAATCTTGCTCTGAAAATTCTATCTATCTATCTATCTATTTATCTATCATCTATCTATCTATTTTATAATGTTGGCAAGTCTACAGGGTGTTCAGGGTCTCAGTACTAGATTAGACTTGTAGTAATCCACCTGTTTACAGACTCCCAAGAGCTGGGATTATAGGCACATGCCACCACACACAGTGTCAATTGCAGTCTTAGTGAGCCCTCAAGGGTGAGGCCAGCACTGCAGGCCCAGGGATTGAACCCCTGGTCCCTGAGCCAGCTTTCAGGTGCTCTAATCCACTGAGTCTGAGAGTTTTAGAGTCATTTCTGTTTGTTCTAACATCTAAGAATTTATCCATGTTTCTATTCAGTTACATGGCAAAAGCAGTCTGCCAGTAGAAAGGAGAATGAGTGCTGGGTGGTGTCTAGGACACAGATGAAGAGGTGACTTTCATTGAAAGCGACCAAATCATTTGCTTTATGATATGACTTCCTCCAGCAGCTTCGCTATGGAAATGGAGACAAAAAACAGGGATGACCAAGGTGGTAGTTTGCTAAAACAGTTCAATGGAAAAACAGGAAACCGCAGATGCTGACAAATGATGAAGAATTATCATTTGCTAAAATAGCATTTTCCTATAACTATTGAATTTATTTATTCATGTACATAATTAAAATCTTTTGTTATATATTATTTTATGAAATTTTTCTCTTATTGTTTCCATCCAACATATTTTTACTCTTTCGTCTTTCCATACTTTGTTTTCTTTATATCTTTATATAATTTATTGTTATATTAGTTCTTACTATTGCTCACTTATTTGATTTATTTGACTTTCCCTCTAGAATATATAAAGTGCAGTGACATTAAAAATATCTAAATCCCAGAAGTAAATGTTCCTAGAGCACACTAGGTGCTCAATCATATTCAAGCTCATTATTTAAAGAAGTTTTACAAAGACCCAGAGTGTAAAATGACTTCATATAGGGAAATTCTGCGACGGAAGCAGCAAACTTATGTTTTTTGTTTGTATTTAGAGAATCAGTATTCTCTTCACAGGTATTGTGTCTTGGTTTTTGCTTCTGTCCATATCTCTTTACTTTTTCAAAGCACTAACAAATGTGTTGGTTCATTTAACCTTCACAATAACTCTTTGCGGGACAATTGGTCCTCTTTGCAAATTCATACTCTGAATTTAAGACCAAACTCTACTATGAGGACAATTCATTTTTCTCATCTTACTTTCATAGGTTAGTTTCACTTCTCAGCAAATTCCTATCTATATACAGATTGATTCCTATGTTATTAGATTATGCTGAATTATTTATTTGTAGTACTGGCCTCTTATTACATAGTGAAATTTTAAGGTAAACTTTATTTTTATGTGCTATCTTTATCAATGAAGCCTGGAGTCTGTTTTTATTAAATTTGAATGAATGCATTTTGAGCAAATGAATGAATAAATGAGTGAACTTCTATTTGATAGATAAGAAAATTAAACCATGGGATAATTAATTGCTTTAAGAAAGGCCATAGAGAGCCTGAAGAGTTAGCTCAGTAGAGTAAGCACTTCCCTGGCAAGCTCCAGGGCCTGAGTTCAATCTCTGGTTCCGCAATAAATAAATAAATAAATAAATAAATAAATAAATAAATAAATAAATGAAAGACGATAGAGATTCTAAGAGAAGAATTGCTGCCTTTCTAATACTGGGTAAAATCTCACCATTAACATGTGTTATAATTTGCTAATGGATTTACTAGAGCCAGCATGTTACTTTATTATTTTCAAAGAGCTTTCACATGAATCACTTAAAGTTTTTACCTAAATAAAGAGTACATTAGGTCTTCTGTTTTGCTTTGCATGATTCATATCCTTCTGCTCCACTCTTTTACACATTAGTGGCTCTAAAGTGAAGTGGCATCTCTGTAGAAACAGCAGTGAAAAGCCATGAGAGGCAGCTACCGGGAATGGCTCATGAAACCCTGCATGTGCGTTCTCCAAAATTTAACATACAAGAAGGAATGTTTTCAAATGCTATATTTAAAATTACTTTTTATGTTTTTTTTCAGCAAACACTTATGTGAAAATTCTTAATGCACAGATACATATTAGAAACTGTCATGGGGTAAATCAGCTAATCATACCTAAGTCCAGGCTTTCCTTTGTACAGAACTGGGTTAGGACAGGATCACACATTCTAGGGATATTTAAAAGTCAGAGATCTGGGCTAGGATGTAGCTCAGCAGCTTAAGTGTGTGCCTGGTAAGGTCCCAACTTCAATAGCCCATATGACAAAATAAATAAATAAAAAAATACATACATACATACATACATACATACATACATACATAAATGCCACAGATTTAATAGTCAAATGCTCTAGACAGAATTTAGGAATTCTCTCTTCACATAAGTGGATCAATTGACACCTA